>JAVQJD010033042.1:0-10793 GCA_036023655.1 Nannoperca australis | reverse complement strand
GCAGAATACCAGAGTAAACCGCACAACTGCACTGTGGCTTCATGTCTGTCTCTGCCTCAACGTCTCTCTTTAATGTAAAAAAAAAAAAAAACGAGAGAGAAAAATGAATAGAAAAACTGCTGTCTGAACATTACAGTAAAAGGACTCCAATGAGACGACACTACATAATCTGTTGTATGGTGGACAACACACATTTGTCATTCAAGTGATCACCCATTTTGTTAATGCCTTTATTTGATGAAGTCCTTAACTCTTATTTGATGATACAAGGTCAGTGCTGTGGTTTTTACATTTTATTGGGTTTCATACTGCTGCAGTTTGAGTTTTCTTTGTCCATATAGCCATGGAAGCTATCACTAAACATGATAATTAGCCAGTTCTTTTCTGTTCCACAGAATCTGCTGTTGCTTCTGGTAAACTCAGCACTTCCTGTGCATGAGAAGATTTTTCCTCATTTTGTGCCACAGCTTGTATCCCTGAGGAAATTATAGGAGAAATGTGCTTAATAAACGATCCTGTCTCCTAGAAATGACGTTTATATACCACTAATTTGCAACAGCAAATATTTTTTCTTAGAAACATAATGCCGCCTGGATTATATATTTTTTATCAAGATAATGAGGAAACATTGTTAATTCATGTAATATGATAAGTTGCAAAATGTTGGTACTGAATGTATTTGCAAAACGTTCACTGACAAAAACCTAACCTAAAATATTCACTCTTGCAATACAATATCTGCCTGTGGTGACTAAAACATGGTTTAACTTAAGGGTTATGCAGGACATGTTTACTTTATTAACATTTACCGGAAGCCGCAATAATTTCCTAACATTTACCAAAGTGTTGTTGCCTAAACCAAACCACACACTGGAGTCAGGATGAAAACTCTGGTCTCATGTGTGGCATGTTTCAACAATGTCAGTGTCACTTTCTGTGTAATTGTGTCCCTAATGTGACACAATGATTTGAGTCATTGTGACACACAAAGGGCTACCGCATTTTCAAAAACAAAGGATGCACTTAGATGAGTGGTTTGTCTCCCTTTACTTTTTGATAATACATTTTGGTGTGATTTTCAATGAACTGTCTCTGACAAATCGTTTCCTTTTAGAGGATGAAATGCTTGTTGTGAATGAAAACATTACATTCTGCCAATCAATTTTTATTTTATCAACAATCAGCTGTACACTTTAACTGAATTAAGGTTGATTAAAAAGAAAAACTCATACTGTTGAGTACTGTGCACTGACTGAAGACTGCAAATTATAATTTCCACATCAATGCAGAATGTGGGCCTTGATTATCTGTTTAAAAGAATGTGATTTCACTGTTCTTCTTTTTCAGAACGTGGTTTCCAAGCTTCATAGCTCTTCGTTACCACTACAAACTCAACCAGTGAATCCTTTTTGTGGTTTCTCTTTCAAAAGATATGATTACAAACAGCAGGAAATCAAACAGATGTATAGCTATTTGCCTTGTTCTCTCGTTTGGTGAAGGAATGAGGCAGTAGTAGTTTGTGGGGCTGGAACAGGCTCACAGGGACACCTGTGACAGACGACCCGATAAAGCACCAACAGAGCCAAACTGTCGCATCTCTGCTGGGCTCTGCACTCCACAGGTACCCGGCATCCCAGGCAAGCCCGGACAGTGACAAATGGACCCAATTTCCATTTATTTATCTATCTGTTGTGTGGACCACAGAACACATGCTGGTCTGCCCCCCATAAATCTTTATCCTGTTAACACAACACCATTAAACCAACGCATTAGCCCTCCCAAGCAGCACAGACTAATCAAGCATACCGTCACACAATCCGTAAAGAACATGAACACGTTGGCCGTGAAATTACTGGGAAACACACATCAAGCGGACAATTATAAAATCACTGGAGACAAGTGACCTCACGTGGACTTCTGCACACAAATAATGTAACTAAACAGTTCGGGAAAGCAAAATGGAAGGGATGAATAAATATGGGGATAATGCCACCTCATTTATAACATAATAATAAGTTTATGCTGTGGAGATGGAAGGGGCTGGGAGAAAGTCACGCGTAGTGATGGGGTCAGGGGCGAGGGAAGGCGCACATTTATACTGTTTAGACTTGATAAGGCCTGGAAATTGATGAGAGGCACCCACTTCGGGGGAGACAGGCATCCTGTCAGTCTGTTTTAGTGACTTAAGCAGGGCTGGCTCAGTAAGGATGCCTCACATAACATGATTCCACCTCTGCCATTAACCCTGCTGACAAAAGCTCGCCTCTTACAAAGACATCTACATCACCAACAGCCAATCTGACTCTCCCATCTAGAAACACTGGAATTAATGCTTCTTTCTCTGCAGGCCAGCTCACTCCCTTTTGGCCTTGCACACAAACAAACTAATTTTACAGCCCCAGTCACACACCCTTTTCTCTCACTGACATTAACACACACCCACGTAAACTCTCCCCGCTGCTTTTGTCATATTACCTGACAGAACACCAACAGATTTTTTGCTCCATGCCAAGCAGCCAGTGGTGTGAATGGCTGAGCCGCTGGATTTAATTAGTGCTGCGCCCATATGGATTAGTGAAGAGACAACCAGAAAGTATGTCACATTCCCACCTGATCAGCTCTTAACATTGCCCTTGGTGGCATACACGTACAGATGCACACATGAATACACACACCAGAGGGAAAGGAGTGTGTGTGTGGGGGGGGCACTGTGCAGCTTTGTAATCAGGTGATTTCTTTTGCTGGAAATTTAATTGGTTTTAGCAGCAGTGCAAAGAAAACGTTAAGGTTGGCTTGCTGCGCCATGTGTATAGAGACAGCTGCTCTGATGGGCATGAGGTAGGAGGGAGCAAAGTGAACATATTGCTAAACAGATTATTTTAAAAACCAGCGAGGTTGATAAACAACATACTGTCAAGCTGGCAACAGAGAGATGCAGATTGATGGAACGATATGCAATTTGCTTCTGCCATGCTCTATGAATATTTACTTCCACTGAATGCCACACAAATGAGAAATGTCTGTTGTCTGGTGATGTCATACTTTCTACAAATGCACAGGTCATTGTTACATTTTGATGCACAAATCTACATTTTATCCCAAATAATTGTTCTGCTGTGTCACCTACCATTTGTCCCCTTACCCCTTTATATCATAGTATTGTAGGACACCACATTGTGCAAAATACTGTAAAGTATTTAGACACACAGATAGGAATACATGAGCTATCACATGGCAGGTGTTTTTAGCTTGTTTATTCAACATGCTAACTATGATTATCTCACAGCCGTACTAGAACTATCATCCTATGATACACCTCCTGAATAACTCTATACTCAGCACGCTGCTAACTAGTATTTTTAGTACCAAAAACAAGGGATCACATCTGTTTTTAGTGCAAAATGCAAATACAATTAATTGGACTGAATTCAAATGTTACTAGCTTAACACCTATGAGCTGTCCTCCACTAAAGCTTATGTTTGTGCTTATGTTTGTCACCTTAAGGCCAGCCCACAAGTCAAATCATGCACTCCTCCTGGAATTAGTTTCTGGGATTGATCTGCTACCTGAAGGGCCATGCCATTTCCTCATTTCTGTCCAACAATACCCCCAATGCAGAAGCCTAATGGAGTCATCAATGATGCGTTACAGACTGAGAAAAGAATTGTAATAGGGTAAAGGGGTTTGGATATTCTTTACCCTTACTGAGGCTACTTAAACTGAGATGTGGTATTTAGTTTCAGCTGTATAAATAGTGAATAATACATAGCGATACATGGTACTTAATGTGATGGTAGTTAAGGCATTTTGTGCAGCTAAGCTCTGTATGAATAATAGCGTAATCCTCAGCAATTATGGACAGATTGCTTATAATTAGCTCACTGTAATCCCTCCAGCTGTCTTGCTCTTAGTAGACTCAGCACTGTCTGGATCCAAATAGGAAGAAATGAGAAAAAGGGCAGTTAGGGATAGGGATAAGATATTTCTGTCACTGCAGACTGAAATGAAATGTTGTCCTTCACAGTCTGTTGAGAGAGAGTTTCTTTTGTGCCTGAATAGGCTCTTTGGAGAAAAACTGACATGTAGAGGAGGGAATCAGGGTCGAGTTGAGGTCAGTGTTAATTATCATTTCCGCTTTAGTCTGTAATGTTAGCATCTCCACCCACACAACAAAGTCCTGAGCTTGATTCTCCAAGATTTTCTCTCTAGCTATGGTTGACTTCTTTTTTCTTAATTTCAATTCACTGTCTCATATGGCAGCATGTGTCCAAATTAATTGGTTTGTTGTTGGACGCACTGTTTCTTTTCTGCTCTGCTGGAAATAAATATGCAACTGCTTGGAAAAGCAGGAGGTCGACATATAGTTGCGGTAGTCTTACAGTAATTTACAAGGCAAGGAAGAGAGAGATTTACTGGGACTGAAACCCTTGATTAGACCCAGTAGGTGTCTCTGCTGAACATAGCCCATGTTTAATAGCATCCATTGAAGCGTACTGACTAACATGCAGGAGCTTTTAAGGTCCTGGTGTTTGTGAGCTTGTTGTTCTGTTCAGAAACCAAATGGGAGTGACATGAAGGGCTATTAAGCATGACAGACTGTGTATACTGTAAACAATGTACAGCACATTCCCTGCTGTGTGTTCACAGGAGTGTGAAGCTTCCTTTACTTTTCCCTCCCAGAAGCAATTCGGTACTGGAGTCATCTAGCTGTGCTGTTGCTCCTCACTACACACACATATTCAGGGAGGAAGCATTAATATCTGTTACAGTTATGTGTCTTTCCCCAGTACATATAGCAACAAAGTGGTGCAAAAAGAAAATATACCTGACTTGAACAACCACCCTTGCCTGTTTCTGCTCTTTCTTTTCATTAAATGGCCAATTCACTCAAATTAAAAAAGCATTTTCTTATTCCACTATACTTAGAGACCGTTTTGGTTTCATTTGTCCGGGTTCTGAGATGTCAAGACTCTAAGATTTCTGCGGCTACACCCAAACAATGGAGGTGAGTGGGATTTCATTTTGTGGTGCTCATAGCATTGACAAACTATACGAACCAGCATGTCCTTGCAGAACAAGTCACATTGACCTAGGATAATCCACCAATGTGGCCTTGAACAGTGTACAAAGGAACTACTTTCTAATACAATAATAGTTCTATTGAATCCATTGAGTTCACTTTGTGTATTATCCATAGTAACAGAACATTGTTTCTGAGAATAGATGTTGCTATTTAACATGGCAAAAACTGTGCTGTTAAAGGTTAAGTTACAAAATACACAAAATACTTTTTTGATGCTGGTAACTCAAAAAGCAAAGGGAAAACAAATTAGCATTTACCAACTTTGTATTAATAAATTAAGAATAAAACCAAAACTATGCATTGCTAGATGCCAGGATAAGAGAGGAAATGTCATATCAATATTATATTGATTTGGGTCAACTAACCCTTTAATTCATCATGATAAACTGTGGTACAAATTGATAAACGAACAGTTGCAAATGTACCACTTTCTTTGTAGTACATTCCACATGATATCTCCTGAAAAAAACACAATTAAATTATCTTAAACTAGGAGCTTTTGTGTCAAAGGGCTAATAAAACATAGGACTTAACTCATATCTGCAAGTGAACGGTGGATACTCTCACCCCTTGCCCACTCCCCTATTTCTTCCTCTCCATTCCTCCCCACTTTCCACCCCTCCCTCCATCCCCTCCATCCCCCATGGCAATGTGTATATACAGTATACTCTTTATTACAGAACCTCTAGAGATATCTGCCTTACAGATTGAAACAGATACACACACACACACACACATGCAGTATGTGCACACGCGCGCACACGCGCGCACACGCGCGCACACACACAGTGGGTAGCTCAGGTCTGAGACAGGTTAATGCCAACGGGACATCAGCACATAAAGAGGGTGGAGAGAGGCAGACCCAAGGCCAAGTTCTACTCAAACAAATAAAACCCAGAAAGAAAATACACTAAGAAGAGAAGAGGAAATATGAGTGCCCTGACCCAAAATATTTATGTTTCTTTTGCCTGTGCAAAATATATTTCATAATGAATTCTTGATATTTTATACGTTATTTATTGTACATCAGCTTATAAAATATATTAATAAAAATATTTCAAATTGAATATGAATAAAATGTGCTTCAAAAACACACGGAAAGAATGTATGGAAAACCTCTAATTAAATTAGATGTATCAGTGTCTGTCCATGATATGTTCTTTGCTTGCTTTTTCAGAGGTACACATGCTGAAAGAAATGCACGCCAACAACAACACCACATGGCTTCAGCACACTCTATTTATAAATGGCACTTTGTGCAAACGAGAGAGCCTGGGTGACAGCAAGAATACAAGACATCAGACTGACAGCGCTCCTACATCACACTCGCCGTCTCTGCACATGCTGTCAACAAACCTCAAGGAAAAACTGACAAGCCATCGCAGGTGTCCGATGGCTATTAGTGTAAAAACTTCCTCATCTGTCAGTGAGGGGAACCAGTTAGTGAAGCAGCTGTCAATTAAACAACCACTCATCTTGAGAGGCTTCTCACACTCAAAATACAGAAAAAAGATGTGCATGTCTGTTTGTGGCAGGTGGGTGGGTGACCTTTAGCAATATATTTCTCATGGCATATATCACATACACATATTTATTTGGTAGAAGGCCATGAGAAAAGGGTTTGTACCAAACAGGCCAGCAGGTAATAAACCAGACACCAGTGAGGAATGTGCAGAAATCCTGATTTAGCCAGTAGAAGCTATTCTTTTATAGCTTTGGCAGTAAACACAAACACAATCACACATATGCACACTGAAAAACTTTAGATTCGTTGAGGTTATTTCACTATTTTAAAGGACCATAGTGCCACATAAGAAGAGAGAAGTTTGCAGGAATCCCAGTAATTGATCAATCCAATTATCAGTCCAATCCTAGTTCACTTCACTCGCTACAAATGAATTCAGTGAACCTATAATTAGCCAGCTCTGCTTGGAGGCCACTGGGATAACATACTGGAATGGAGCCTGGAAAAGATTATCCTTCTTATATATGTCTGTGAACCTTTCATGAGAAGATGCAAAACCTGCCAGGAGGAAGGTCCAGTTTGCTTTGAGTCAATAAAATAGTCGGATGAAAATCAGACTCTGTTTTACCATAAGATGCATTTAGACCCAAAATGTAACAATGCATGGTGAGTTCTGACAGATCAAACAAGATAATAAAACCATCAAACATATCCAACACCAGCCAACCATTTCTCCATAGACACAAGAGATGATCACTTGAAATTCTTTATTTAACAATATACCATAAGGCTGGAAGGACCTGCTAGATGCAATGCCATTGAGCTACAATAAATGAATAAGCCACAAAGGAGACAAGAATTATTTAAAAGCAATGTTTTCTCTCTTTTTCTCTGGTTATAAATTGTCTTACTGGGATATCTAAATGTGTTCTTATGCTTAAAAGCAAATCACAATAGCACTCTGCAGCCAAGGCAATTTGTGCATTAGGGCAGGAGAGCGCATCTGTCATTCACCTGCTACTATACATAATGTGGCTCTGAAAAATGGAGCTGCCATCAAATGCAGACAAAATAAAGCTGTCATTCCTCTTATTAATTCTGCACAGAAACTGATGTTTCATGTCATTATGTCATATTATTACAAAAACATGACTTCCTTAGAAAAATTTCCTTTCGCAGTCTAGTTCCCATTTCAGTCTCAACTTCTGATTATGGATTTAATTGCTACACTTTCTTTCTGTCAATAATATAAATGTGTATTAACCTGCCCATAAATTAGAATCCATTTGAAAGCAAAAAAAAACCCCGATGCTATGCATTATTGATAAGATTGATAGATTAGATGGAAGCAATTATTCATTAAATGATCAGTTTGATTACATATTGCCACAAACTGTAAAAAAAAAAATTTAAGATTTTTGTTTGATGCCAAAAATATTATAATCCCATTTTGATTTGGAGAAATTGTGATTTTTGATATATGGAGATGGTAAACAAATCAAGTCAAAAGACAATGCATCTTCCCATCTATTTTACCCTCGAGCAAGCAGTAGGATATGAGTGGTCAGAAAGGCATGTCTGTCTGCCCATATCAGGTGGTATTTGTCTCATCTTCCATTCTTTAACTGACACGCATACACACATATTCTGGTGGCAGACCAGCTGCTGACAGGTTGTCAAACAATCAAATCAGCTGTTCATCCCTCTGACCTCAGGGACCAGGGACTGAACTGCCATGATTGCAAGCCCCGGAAACAAGCAGACTGCTCTTAGCATTACTTCATTAGTGCAGGGAAGCAGTGCTAAAAGTCATGCACGACAGTCATTGTCCTTAAAGAAAAGAATTAGGCCAGTAGAAAGAAGCGGATCAGTTACTATGTACAGTACACATAATATCAGCTACGTCCCCTGCCACTCTTAACTGTGAATACTTATCATTATCACATTAGTCTAATAGATGAGCTGTAAACTTGCAACAGTCACTGGTCCTGTGTGTGCATATGTGAGTCTCCAGAGATACAGAAAGTGAAACATGGCAGCACCACTAGATTCCAACAGTTTCATCAGTAGCATGCACATATATCAATGTAAGATTAAAACCTAAAAATGTGTCATTGCGTTGTTCTCCTCAAAACAAAATATATTAAACCAAAATAATAATTTCAGCAGCATAATAGCATTTTTTCATGCTCGTACAAGAGTGTAATGTATGTGAGTGGAGGGGAATTTACATGTGTAAATGAATGATAACTTCCAGAGCTAAGGGCTTTATGGCTGTGAAGATCCTTTTAATTATCTCCTGTGCCCCTTCAGTGTCTCTAGGTTCCTCCTTTACCTCCTCTCCTTCAGCTGCCTCATCTCAGGCTGTCTGTATCGGTGCCTCTTTGTTATTTCTCTGAAATAGCCTTGGGAAGTCTGGGAGAAACAGTAAGGGGAGGTTTCCACAGAGAAAAGCATAGACTGAGTAAGGTTGGGCAAACAGAGAGGAGGGTTTTATTGGCAGAGGGAGTTTTGAATAATGAAATATTCCATCTTTTCATATTCTGTGGCATTTCAAGATAATATACTTTCATATATTTGAGAAAATGAATGGAATGGAAAGTCTACCTGTAAACATGAACTGTAATGGTGCTTGTAGGTACTCGTACCAGATTGCTAGGTGATGAAGAATGCATTCAACTCACTGTCTCTGTCTCGCATAATAAAACAGAGACCTTGAAAATTGGACTTGATGACACAGAAAAAAAGGGAATTTAGTTTGGGCATGGAGGGAGGCTGCCAGCTAAGCAAACACAGAGATTGTGAATATTAATTATTACAACATCCGCACATAGCAACACAATTAACTGGAAAAATATTGGAATTACCTGTTTTAATTCTGCAATGTCAACATCACAAAAGGCTGTTGATGTTTAAAAGATAAAAGGTAGAAAAAGAAGAACCCTTTGAAGCGGCAGTATGGTGCTACAAGTCAAGTTCAGACATAATGTTTGGCACTATTTAATTATTTTTCAAGTAATAAAAAAAAATATCTAATTTAAATATTGTGAGCTTTATTGACCTGTTGTACAATGTTAACATAAAGAATAGCAATAACGCTTTTATTAAGGATAGGGCAGCATCAACATGAAAACACACAGACACGCCCTTGTTTATCTGTCTGCCTCTTCATACTATACACCTTACACAGATAGACATACAAATACATACAAGTTGTATATATTGTATATGACAATCATGGGGAACATATCATTGGTCATCAAAGCTTTCAGTAAGCAGCTTCAACCACAGCAGTGCCATCACAAACCTGTCTGCACATTCAAAAGTATTCCCACAGGAGAGAGATGAAGCGATGCTCCATAAGGAGGAGGAGAGGAGAAAGAGGAGGAGGAGGAGGAAAATGATAGAAAATTGGGGAGGCAGAACTGACAGCCAGGCAGGGACATGAATGGTTGCACTGCTTTGGAACTGTTCAGCTCATTATTCAGCTTTTGAGGAACCAACCCCCTCTCTCTCACTCGTTGTCCCCCTATTTTGCTGCATGTTATAAATCACCACATCTGCAGCCCATTAGAAAAGATAGCAGAGTCTTTGGTTGTGGTGGGTTAGCAGTAGGAACAATACTACATATACAGTATACTACTCTGCTGCTGCACTGCAACTGCTCACATCTCTGATTCCAAGTGTGGTGTAAATTCTGTGAAGCACTGCACTGAGCTACAATATTCACCAGCTTGCACTGGAATGATTCTTCAAATTGACTGATCTGATTCATCAGTCACATTATGTATGGTGTGCTTCAATGCTCAAGTTCAGCATGTAATCTTTAATCAATATTACATTCGCACCATATCATTTTTCTAAATGACGTTAGAAAATAGAAACAGAGTGTTTGTATGATGCTATCATATTTGCTGTTTTTGTTTGCGCTGGACTGATTTTGCAGGATAGTTGGCATTAAAACTGGCAGCATGCATTGTGTTGAAGTGCCACTTTAGATGATCTGCTTTGCTGACAGCTACGGTCTGCATGAATATCAAGCATGTCGGTTTAGCATCGGCGTGATCCGGCAAAACAACACAAAACTCATCAGTCCAGGCAGGATTGAACTTACGTTTTTCCTGCTCGACTGGTTCATGCAGGCCATGTTGTTATTGATTTAGGGCAGTCATTGGTGATCAAAGACTTACGGTAAGGTAATTATTTGCTTACATGACAGGCAGCTTAGCTAGACAGGGACCATA
>JAVQJD010033041.1:0-53340 GCA_036023655.1 Nannoperca australis | reverse complement strand
GTGTTTTTTTTTGTCCGGTATTGGACTTCAAACACCCCGCTTCCCCCCCCCCCCCCCCCCCCACCCACACACACACACACACACTCGAAACTCAATAATCTCTCTTCTGATTAATAGAGATAAATGAAGCTTTGCAATCCGCCGTTGTTGTTCCTCGCCTCATGTGGTGCTAAATGGCAAACAACAGACAGTTAAAAACGCGACTGTGCTGACTGTATCAGCACGCAAAGAAGACATAAACAAATGAGAAGAGGGAAAGAAGGAGATGTGGGAGAAAAGAAAAGAAAGGAGAAAAATATTGCAATAAAAGTGGGGAAATTTTTGGCCATGAATCACATGGAGGCAAATATCCTTCTGGTCAATCATTTGGATAAAACCATTCTTCAATGTGGCAGTGAGATATTCCCCTTTCAGAACCACTTGTGAATTGCTTTTAAAGACCTGATGATGGCTGGCAGCACAGTGCAGGTAATTGAAGTTGCCAATGCTTTTTGTCATCTCAGTGTAATTTCTCTATCACAAAGTGACACGTAAGTCGATTCCTGGCCCTCGATGACGGATCGTCTCATCTCAGGCGCAGACGCAAGAAAAACACGGATTCATTTGTTTCCAAACCAGATGGATGGTAGACATAACACCTTTTCTTGCCCCTTCTCCTTCACAGTGCACTAACGCATTTAAAAATCATTGGACTAACCATAGGAGGATTACAATTGGTCTACTGGCACGGTCTGCCTGCCTCAAAATAATATCTCACTTCCAGAGGGGTGCTAATTGAGTATGTATTAGTATTCATTGCTACTAAGGCTGGGTTAAGTCTGTTCCTGTGGGGGACAGGACTGCGGTGTTGTTCATCAACATGTTGTAGCTATTGCATTATTACAGTCAACAGAATATGTGTAATACATGTATTAGCATAGAGATGCAGTGCAGGAAAATCAAAGTGCATTCACTCGACAATTTGACTTAACAATTGTGGCAGCCATACAGGCAGAGCCCTCCTGAATAAGGCAAATCTGATGCTCTCAGATCCATCCGAAGTCTTCATCTGAGCTTTTAGCTGAAAAAACCTCACTGTATTAGCGCCTGCGCTCAAGCTGTTGGGAGCTGAATGCATTTGGACTGAATGAATTAACAGGCTGTAAAAATAGTATTGATGGTCGTTGACTCTCTTGCCTCCTTTGATCGCTTGCAGCAGCTATGAAGACAGATTGCGGCTGTTGAAGATGACGCACAGATCCAGGCTTTTAGGGGGAGACCTAAAGCCCTACTCCAGGGGGCTTGATTAATAATCATCTGAGACAACGTCCTGCTTGTCTGCTTGGCGCCTCTGCTGGATTCCAGGTGTGCTTTATGCCAAACTAAGCACTGGATTTCCATTTAGACAGCTTACTTCTCTTGTCAGACAGGAGTATTCTTTTAATTAGAAAGCTTCCTCTCGTCGTCTTCCACTAGAGGAGTGTTGAAAATGCATTTACAACAGAATAAGGCCTCCCATAGCTGGCAGCATAATTACCCAGCAATATAATTACATACTGGAGCGCCACAGGGATTGTCTCTTTGATTCTTGGTGTAAATTGAGGTCTTTGTCACACCTCTTATCTGCAACTGATTTCTTTTGTGGTTCCTGATGATTTGGTACGTCATTTTGTCACTGTAATTCTTTATCCATTAATCCAGGAAAACATAGCTTGAGTATGGTATGGAGTGTGTATTTGTCTGAATGAAAAGGAGAGCTGGCAAATAAGTAAAGGAATCTTTATGTGTGTCCTCCGTTTATTGTGCCAATAGTGTTTGTGTATAGTATGTGTGTATAGCATGTATATACGCATGCATTTCTTACCTGGACAAGGGGTGATGTTACACTCCTGATACTCCTGTGGTGGCCCCAGGCACGTCTGACCTCCATACTTGGGCTCCGGGTTACTGCAGGTCCTCTTCCGGCTGCGGATTCCCCGGCTGCAGTCTCTGCTGCACTGGGACCAGGAACTCCAGGAAGACCAGCCACCGTTCACTGTGTGGCCCGAGATCCTCCCGAGGCGAAGCACCTCTCCTGTTGGGAATTGAGCGGGGACAACCGGACAAATTAGACGATCGTCAAAACAAATTCTACTGTATGTCACGTCTGCGGCATCGTTAGTGTTTCTCAGTATTAAGAAAACATTTCCTTTGAAACCCTGCTGTCTTCTATAAGAAAGCAAATAAGAAGTGCCCTCCCTTTCTGGCATCTCTGTGTGCATTTGTTCTGAAGAGCAACAAGAGATCGACCGCAGCTTTTGATAACAGTGCCATTACTACAAAGCTTTTAGAGTATCTCTAAAAGCTTTGGCTTGATTTGTGCTGAAGGAGCAGGGCCCACCTCATGTTATGTGTTGTTATTAAGTAATTTTGTGCTGCAAAAGCAATTCAACAGATTTCATAAAAAAAATCAACTGGTGGAACACCAAGTGAATACAGTGTAGAGGCTCAGAGGCACCGTGAATCTGAAGGTCTGTCTGTTTACTAAACGACAATGAAATTATACTGACGTCTTAGGCAAATAGAAACACAAAGGCCAATTCATTCATTCAAGATAATTTTTATTAACCTTGGTAGTGGCATGGCTTTAGCTGCCTGCATGTTAGCATGCTGGTGTTAGAATTAGTACAGCTTCACAGAGTGTCTAGCATGGCTTTAGACTTACTCTTGTCTCATGGAGCAGCAGATAGATGAATCCAATACTTAGACGGACAGATTGATACCACACTGAGGTTGTCAGAAATCAGATGCACAAATGTAAACCATCATTTAATTCTTCACAGACCTCTTGTCATTCTCTAAAGATGGATACAGTGAGAGCCGAGTGTGTCCTATCAACACGCGAACGTGCCCACTCATCAAACACCATCAGCTGACTAATCTGTGTACTCTCATCCGGAATGAGTCGAACAGAGGATTCCTAATGAAATATGAAACCGTAATTTCTATTAAACTATAATTAGCGCATGCATTAATCAGTTCTGTGGAAATGAGCAGAATGAGCATAGAGAGAAAGCTTCTGGCCTTTTTGAATGAAAAGAGTGAACTCATCTCTTTGAGTGAGTGATAATCACCTCCAATGAAATTACAGTCACTGTGTCCAAGCACTTCTCTAATGATTCACTCTTTCAACAAACTGGGTTATTATCTACTTTTTCAGATAACAATGGAAGACTTCATTTTGTGTCTGTGCTGCTTCTGCTTTGTGTCATTCTGCACTCTGTCTCATTCTGCTGTTTCAGTCTCTCTCACTTTACCTTAAAACGAAAGAGGGGAGAGCCTTTTTTGATACAGATACCAGAATCACATCTGGATCCTGAGTTATCGTTTTTTATGATAACTATCTCATCTATTTTGCTCACTGCCTCTGTATCCTTCTCTTCCCCTCTGTCTATCTTTCCCATTAACCTTCTCTTGCTTATTGCTTCCGTCTCGCCTCCACCCACCCTGTCCTCCAACCTGGCTTCGTTGTTTTGTCAGCGTGCTCTTTTCACTGACAGTTAGCGTGACACAGCTGCTTTGTATTCTCAGGGAGAGGACAGTGTGTTTACCTAGCCCAAATCCTCGACCTCTTCATAACTACGGCCGACCTTGGCAGTGCACAGGCCGCCTCACCGTGGCATCAAGCTGGCGTGAGTGTTGACAGGCCCGTCGAGACCCCTGCTCTTTATCGATTCTGAGCAGGCAGTGGCACGGACAGTTCTGCCTGCCACTGTGACCCATAGTCTTTATCCAGCCCTCTGTAGCCCAAGAGACTGAACTACTGTTCTGCTCTAAAGACAATGGAGTGTTTCATTGTCAACCCTCTCAATAATGCAAACAATAAAAAGTGCACACACACACACACACACACACACACACACAAATCTTCCGTGTGTATCCATGCACACACAAATTCAGGTACGTACAAATGCAAACTTGGACACTTAATTACACTAGTGCCTGCTATACACACACACACACACAATGCTCTGCTCACTTTGCTTGCTCAAGCTTTGGCCTGCACTCTGTGTATCGTTAATGCTACTTCACAGGGTCTGCCCACCCGTCGGCAAAACAAACAGCGTGGTGCCCTCCCTCTCAAATAGGTAGCGACTGGTTCTATCGATCCGCACAAGAACCACACACAGCCGGAGAGAATTAATCCTCGCTCTCCTGACGAGCTACGCTGAGCCAAAGCTAAGAAGGACACAGCGCAACACCCAATAGTCCCCATTGCAAAGAAAGTAGGACATGAACATTTTTTCCCTCCTCCCTCCCATTGTTCAACCTCACACCCTGCTCAAAGGCAGAATACACTGTAAACAAACTTATGAGCTTCTGTGTGTGTGTGTGGGAGAGAATATAGACGTATGCATGTGTGGGAAAACGAGAAACTGGGAATCTGTGAGGCCACACAGACACGCAATGCCGTGCAATCTAATGTACTGTATAGGCAACTGTAAAGGCACTCAAACAGCAAAAGAAGTGAGAAGAAAGGAAGTAAGAAAAAGAGAGACAGAGGCGGAGTCGGAGACGAGATGACATCTGCAAACCGGAGAGACAACTCCGCTTTGAGACAGACAGATGTGAGAGACGGAGAGGTGGAAAAATCGCTAACCTTCAGCACTGAAGAGAGATGCACTGTCAGGTGTGAACAAAGTTTGATCGACATCACAGTAACACTGGACCACACAGAGCAAAAAAAAAGAATGCTTTTTCCAGGCTGTCCTAGATTCAGAACTCCACATTTACTCCCCATTACTCTTCCTCCCTCCTCCTCCTCCTCCTCCTCCTTTACCTTCCCCGTCAGATCGGCAATGTCTCCCTGTGGAGGAACCAATTTCTTTCGATGTGCGTGTTTTTACATACACTGCTAAAAGAAATGTATGGCTATTTTTGGTCATGCCATATAAAACCATAAAATGAGGGTCTCTGGTCTCTTACAGTGGCACATCATGCCAGTTCTCCCCGAGCTGTTCTGGGGTCTGCCAAGCGATGGTTGACCCAGAAACCCTCCAGAGGGATATCCTCATGGAAGAGCTAATTAAAAGTTTGTAAGGGCGCGATTAAAACCCCAACCCCGAAGAGCAAGAGGTTTCAGTGCACATGGACAGAAACACAGTAGCCAAGAACAAGGGTATACATGCTGGTACAGGGAGCTAGTAAATGTTATGGGATGTTTTACTTGAGGCGAGGCTTGTAAGTTCGATACACATTTTTTAAAAGGAGGATTAAAGGTCCAACCTGCACTTTCGGGCTGTGGTGTCCACTGCTGACATACACAGTTTTGATTGCAGAGATTTATTGGACTGAAGGGGTTTTATTCACTGTCTGTCTGTAAAGTTTGGGCTTATAAGATACACTGTAAAAACTATCTCAGACCTACTACCAGCATGTTTACTTTTACTTTGCAGGGTTAAATGTTAGAAGGGATGTGCACCTAGGTTAAACTCCAGTTCATGGTTGCATTTTTAGGCCATTACCTTCAAATCACGTACTGTTTCCATCACTGCCAACATCTGACATTAGAAGTTTCCGTCAGCTGCCAAACAGCAACCTTTCAATGCAACAAAACACCCAAACTCACTAAGATCTAGTGAGTAAGATACATTTGTAACTTAAAATGTTTTTTCTATGCAAGATTCGTCAGTAGGAGCTTGACCTTGGTTCACTTGCACATGAGCTCTCGTGACCAGCTTTTAGTTTCAGTGAGCATGGCAGAAAAAACTAAAATCAAGACCAGTTTCTCTCCATTTATTCCTCTTGCCAATACAATCACTGGTAACACAGAATACCAGCTGGTACTGTACTGCTGGCTGCAGTGGTGGGCTTCAAGAGCGTGTTTGTCCGAATTGTACGTGCTTTCAAAAGAATGACGCCTGAATCCACAACCTGAAATTGCTAACAAACAGTATCGATTATTTTTTTCTACCCAAGGAAACTTTCTTCCATCAAAGAAACAGCCATTTCCTACTCCCTTGTAATTTGAAGTATGGCCGCATTTCACTCCACTCTGAGGTAGCATCCAGTCTGATTGGTCAAAAACGGCATCATAGATAAGTCAGAATGACTGAGTCCAGTAATCTTTCTTGGTGTGTAGTTAATCTTAATTGTTGAAACCTGATTAGAAGGTACTGTCAATTTTTTTAAGAGCCGAGAGCCATAATTTCACACAGGCATTTTGAGCAAGGACTAGCTTTGTGCCAACAAATTAGATATTATTCTGACAGGCAGTTCAGTTCAGTTCAGTTTGCCTACGCCTACGCAGCTCGCCTACGTTTGCTAATTTGTTGACTCTATGTCACCAAAGTCTGAGCCACTCTGAGTGCCATACTGGGGGCAAAGGTAAAATAGGGAGGGTGTCACTGGCAGTCCACTGGCACCCTGCAAATTTGGTGTCAAGGATAATTGTGATATGGTTGTGAACTCCATCTGACAGAGGGCATGCATGTGTTATGTACTTAACTGAAGCAAAACAGACAGAGAGACATATAAGAAGATATCTTGTCACGAACAGCTCAGCTCAGCTTCTGTGTTTAAGTTTTTGCATTATGATCAGTGTAATTGCATATATGGTAATTGTGTACATCATTGTTTTTCAAAATAAAGCTGAACTGTGTGTTCACATATTGGCTCAACTAGTCATGTTTCTTTCTCGACAAACAGTGAGATGTTCACAGCAAAAGAGAGTGCTGACGAGAGCGAGCTGGACAGAAAAACAGAAAGACAATAAGGATACTGGAATGGCTGTCATCCGTCAGAGTCGTCCCTCAGCACTGTCCTGTGTCTACTCAGTGTCTGCTCATGACATCCGTGCAGGAGAAACTAATCTGTCGCCCATGAGAAGGCCCTGGCCTTGATATCAGATCAGCTGAAGTGAAACACATCAAGCTGCTGACACGCCACCGTTTCTCCCTGGGAAAAAAATGAAGCCATCACTCACCGACAAAAGCCAGCAAAATTACAAACTCACAACCTTCTACAGAAATGTCTTTCATCTTTCCAGTGCTTTCTTTTCCCTCAGTGTGACTGCTTCTGTCTTTGTGAGATACAAATGGAAAAAAACTGTAATGAATGCCTGATCTCAAAGCCTTTTGAAGCTTGATATTACTACTGCTACATCATAAAACTTGCGTGACTGAACTTTCAACTCACTCCCATTATGTGGAGATATTGATCAAATCAGACAGGCATGTTTGTTTCATAGACATATGGCTTCATCGAAGTCATCATTGAAATTGTTGGTTTGTGCGGTGGGTTGGCCTATGGCAACAGAGACGAAGTGACTAATACCTGAGAGTTTTTTTTGTTGGAGGCTAACATTTCCATCCTGGCAACAGTGGGAGGGTGAATTCCAGCTGTACGCAGAATACCGCATGCTGGCTTGTAATTGTCTGTTCACAAACCCCCTCCCCCATCAGCGAGTGTCCTCTCATGCTGAAACGGTGTGCATGGGGCTATAGTAACAGCAATATTTAAAGAGTTTAGAGGGTGGAGTATTTGTTCTAGACTTTCCAAAACCAAAAACACAGGAGCAAAAGTGTGAGGAATGGATTAAACAGTGTGTTTACCTGCCCAACCGCAAGCTGTAATCTTTAGCATTACCTAGCTACTAGCTAATAGTAATCAGGTGTTACTTTAGCTTCAGTCTTTTACCACTTTATCATATAGCCATCAAGCACATATTTAAGACCTCCTTTACATAATTCCTATTTTAAAATTAGTTGGCAAGAAACAAAAGAATTAGCTGGGGACACATTTTTTAACCAATTCATGGAGCTACCGTTACCTCAATTAGCAAGCTAGTTACAGCTGATAAATTTTGCCAATGACAGTTGCCATTTTGTCTGACAAATTTTATAGTCACCTGCTAGAAATGAGAAGCCAATTTTTGTCTGTGTCTGAAATAAAGGACAAATTGTTTCATAAATTACTTAGAATCTCCAATGGCACATCTGCCACCCATTATCTTTGTAAACTGCATATGGGCCATATGTGAATAGAATGCTTGACAGGCAAAGCAACAGTATGAAGGGGGGTCATTTGCATCTATAATAACATTAATTCTGCTGAAGTCTCCTTGAGGAAGAATCAGAGCCTCTGGTATGCTACACTGTCACACTGTTCTGCCATCTATAGAGAAACACGTAATGTGATATGGGCAGTGTGCAGGACGGAGAATATGCAAAAACCAACTGCCTGGTGTAAACCATATAGTATTATCAATTATGTATAAATGCAATATTATATGAAGACATACTGAGTGAAGACAAGAGTCAGAAAAAGGACAGCAATATTTTATAAATTCCCTGTATGATTTTGCTTCATGGAGGTTTAAAAATACATGTCTAAACAGGCAATTATGCAAATGATCAAATGTTTGGTTTTTTATTCAGGCATGTGAGATGTGATAAAAAGGAAAAATGGCTTCAAATGACTAATCACTGGGCGTAAATGACAAGAGAGGTCTTTAAATCACTACAGATCTTAAGTAATTAAGTCATCGCTATGATTAAGCTATGATCACTGATACGAGCCAAGTCAGTATGTTATGTAAAAGCTCATTGTAAATGCTTGGTTAAATCATATATTCATAATGTATCTCTCATAATAAAGAAAGATAGAGATCTTGTGTCTGAGAGACACTGACACAAAAGGAAAAAGATATGTTATGTGGGAGGGAGGTCGGGAAAGTCGGGAACATATCTCAAACAACAATTTATTCTCTCCATTGACGGGGGATTAATTCTCCATATCTGTGCATCACAGATGAGACTTCCAGGTGTGTCAATAACATGCGCCGCTTCTCTGAATACAATCCAAATCGTCAAATGTCAGATATATAGATAACTCTGAGGCAAGCTACAAACATGGTGACATTCTGCCCGATCACGAGGCGACGAAGAAGATCTCAGACAACATGGCAGAGTGGGTCTTTTTATTGAGCCGCTGGGAAGTGACATCAGTGTGACACCGAGACAGCAAAGTCTTATTTCGATTTTTATGCATCGGTTTAAAATGAGAAAACAAAAGGACAGTTTTGGGTGCACATATTTGACCTCACGGACTTGTATTGATGAATGAAATGAATGCACACATGCATGTAAACATATTCATATACATTCATATGAAGTTACACATTACGTTTCACAATAATTGTTTTACTTTTTTTTTAACGAGTATCAAAAGGGATTACAAGTTGAAATAAAAATCCCTCTTCATTATTTGGACAACTTAGGGGTTTGTTTGCTGTCTTACTGGGAGTTTAATGGAGGGTTGAAATCAAGGACAGACTGCTGTGGGATGTGTTACCTTAACGCAAGTGCAGAAAGGAGTGTGGAGGTGGATCTTAAAATAAAATATATGTGCCTTTCTGTAACTCAAAAGTAGTTTTTAGCTGCCTGTTAGCCACCATTAACCTTGCCTACATTCAGTTAGTAAGCCTATAGTTGAGGTCGGCACATCTACGGAGTGCTTATGCAGTCAGTGACAGGAGCTACGGCTAATGCAATGCTGTTGAAGGTCAGTTAGTATATCCAAACTGTTGGCTGGCTGCTTGTTTAACCACAGCGTCTCGTTCTTTCACTACCCGTGTTAAATACAGAAGATGTGACCCGTGGGTGTGGAGGATTTGGAGCTGTTTAAGGCACCTGTTTAAAGAGGTGAGTAATGGAAATAAAGTAACAGGTAATGTCATTAATTACTTTTAGTTTTGGGTTTTTAGTAAGCTAATGTAATTATTTTTCAATGAGTAATTGATTAGATTTCAACTAACCTGCCCAAACACTGTCCATATGGCAACCTGTTTTGTACTGACTTACAACAGAAAAGTCTGGGGCTCTAATCGAAACTAAGCCACCTGATGCAAATAGTAAATCTTTATCTGGTGACACACCATTCCTTTTGGGTGCTCTTCATCTCGGAGGGATCTCAGCGTTCTTTGCCCCGGTAGTGGACATCAATACACACCACCGCTGTGGCAGTAATTATCCTGCAACGGCCTCTTGCTCTAAGCAAAGTTAACTGCCGTCCCAGGGACTCAGGCACCCCATGCATCTATGAGAGGTGGATGATGGGAGGATATTGGAAAAATGTCATGTACACGCACATCTACGTGCACACACACACACACACACACACACACACACACACACACACACACAGAAATAGATGCACGTATCCACCCACCCGTAAAACTGGCAAACGTGCACGTCAAAGCCGCCCCCACACACAGACCCACAAGTACACACACCAGCGCTCTCCAGATGGATGGCAAGTTTGATAATGGTTGAAATGAAGAAGTGGATCACTGGAGTCCATCCTCTTTTTCAACAGTTATGACCCAAAACTCCTCCGAGAAGTGAATCATATTGAAGTCTGGAGATGAACAATCAACGTGGGACAAGAGGAGAGTAGCACTCTTACACCTCGATAGCTCTTGTTTTCACTCAAGCTGTACACTACAACTGGAGGGAAGTGTTTTTTTTTTGTGTTTTTTTTAAGAAAGAAGAAATTGTTTCATATTGTACATTGAAGTTTTCTCCTTCAAACGGTGGCGCTTTTGATACAAAGAATCTTTGAGTGTGCCAGTTTTGATGTTGAAAAGTAATGTGTTTCACTGAATATTTACAAAAAGTAAACACATTTATGATTTCATATATAATCACCATTTTATTCACAAGGCCATGCTTTGAGGCAAAGTACACCAGCAATATTGCCTTCAGCAATGTTAATTACTTACCTAGTTAAAATACCAATATCAGTGGAATATGAAGTGCAATAGTATCATGACAAAGCACTGCTGTTGATAATCTTTGGCACTGAGTGTATAATGAAGTCTTTCTCTATTAACAGGGAAATTATAACCTCCCCTCCAGAATAAAGTGTCTAAACGTAACCTGCAGCACTGCAGGTACATAATTTGCACCTTAATAAGATGAGGTAACAATGTTTCCCACTTTTCCTGATGGCAGATTTGTGAAAACGACACCCATGTTTGTACACTGCTTGTTGAAGGGATTTGAAGCTTGTAATGCGCATCTCATACATCACCATCTGCCTGCTGTAGCCTATAGGCTGCTTACATCCTACAACACAGACTGACACCTAGCCAAAAGTGGCAGCTGAACCCTCAGCCTTTGCTTTTCAACTAGTATAATTAACAGTGAAGCTAATCTAATGTCAGGCTTCTGGTGGTGACAACCTCTAATGAAAGACATAGTGTCTGTTACTTCCTCCCGCTAATCAGAAACAAGATGGGCCCATTAAAGCTCAACTCTTTGTTCTCTAATGTCTTGGATATGTGGCTGTCGCTCCTCTTAAGGCTTTGAGTCTGCAGTCAGGTTTTCCCTGTGCCTGCCAGCACTCATTTAAAACCCTTCAGAAACATTTAAGCGTCGGCTTCAAAGTGTGAAGAGAACAAGTTGTACCAGCGACAGCACAGGAGGACAGATAGAGATTAATAATCAGAAATGAGGAGGAAGAGAGAGATCAAAAGAGAGAAAAGCCCACAGATAGTGTATATTAGGGCGATTACCGCAGCGTGTGGCATGTGAGTGGTGTAGCGACAGACCACCCAGAGTCACAGATGAACTGAAAGTGATGGGAGGCCACCGCAGCTTAGCTAGGCGCTAACTCTAAAGCAGGAAAAAAAAACAGTTTTTTCCTCTGAGGAAAAGAGCAGTGCCATAAACAAACTTTAACTGCTGCATCTGTATCTGAAGCCTCTTTGCTGTGGTGTGGTGCCACCCTGCCTGTCTTCCCTCTAATATGGATCCTTCCACTTGACAACATAAACAACTTGTCAATTAGCAGCCTGTTTGTACAAACGTTTACAGAGTTTAATTCACAAGGGGTGTGTCTGACTGAGACTGTGTGGTGCACCGACTAAGGCAAAGGGGAATAGCTGGGATGATGGATAAAGAGTGTGTTTGTGCTTCTTTGAAAGACTGTAATTTGACTTTGTGCATGCATCTGTGCGTGTTTGTCTTTTGTGTCTTTTGCACCAAAAGATAACGTGAGAGAGCTAAAATGAGCCGCTGTACTCCTGATCGGCTTTGTGGATTGGAAGTTCATTAACATGCCTGATGCTTTGATCTGCTGATAAAGTCGAGGAGGACGGGACCACGAACACGAGAGCTGATTAAGATAACGCTCCTTTAACTTTTACAGGACAGAGAGGGGAGGAAAGTTTGAAGAGGCGAGAAGGAAAGATCTAATGAACAACAGAGGCGCAGAGAGAAGGAATGGCTTGAGGCGAGGAGGCCAATAACTAGCCTGCAGAGACGCAGAAAGCCAGTTGGAGTGAGATAACACGGAAGCATCCAGAGGATGAGATAGCTGTAAAGAGGTCATATGTCTCTTCCACTCTGCACTCACCGTCAGTGGAGCAGCCGGTGGATCCGTCGCTGGAGCAGTAGCGCATCTCGATCCTCTGCCTGCCTACCTCGAGCAGGCTGGGATCTGGGATGCGAGCTTTGCAAGTGTAGCGGAAACGCTGCTCATAGTGCCCGCCGTTGTCTGAGATGTTGACGGGCGTCCAGGGAGTCCAGGGCGTGGTCTTCTTCAGGTCGGGACACGGCAGGGTGTTGCACGACTGGTACTCCTGCAAGCGCAGAGACGGAAAACATAGTCTCATTTCATGGCAAGCACGTTTGCAGCCAGGTAAATTTGCCACGTCTAGTGTAGGAAGAGATAATCACAAATCATTAAAGCAATAATTAAACACGACACGCTCAGACAGGAATTTCTGGTGTATTTCCAAAACATAATAATGGACAGGACAATGGCTTTTGAAATTCTCAGCAGTGACTAATACGATAATAAAACAGCTTATTTTATGAGGAAATAAACACTCTTTTCAAAGCTTTCATCATCATTCATCCTTGAAAGCCTCTTGATTCCAGTTGTGACTGGTTTACTGTACTGTATGCTGCACTCATCCCCCCCAAAACACCCCTTACAATCCAACCAAGCGCTACTTGCCTGGCCCCAGCAAAGCCTGCCATTCTGCCTGCACGCACGGACTAAGGATACATTCCCATTAGACTGCTTGCCGAACATGGCAAAGAGGCAAACAAGCCAGGCAGAAAAGGTCATTGATCAAGTTTAATTTATAACCAAGGGGAAAGGATGGAGGAGAGGAGGAGGGGTGATGGAGAAGTTGATAGAGAAAGAGCCGAAGAAGCGGAGGGGGAAAGAAAAAAGAGGGCAATAATGGAAACTCTTTCTCCCATCTGCATCTGCCTTTGAGAGCTGGGCAGTAAAAATGAAAAACGCAGCACAGAAGCTCTAACAGTATGATATGTGAGTCTCATTCAGATGTGTCTTAAGTATATATTTTGCCTCTACTTTTCTCAGCCAGCTCCTATTTGGACTGGTGGTTGAAAAAAAAAAAAATCTTGCTTCTTCTGTGGTGTTTATATTTGATGATATGATTCAAGAAGATAATAGGTGGGTAATAGGCAATCCAGAAGGCTTTTTGTGCCCGGCTAAATAAATAAGGAGGTGGAGATAATGATGCGTCTGGACAAAATGACACCACAGAAGAGAGGGTGAGATGGCTGCCATTTTCCTCACACTTGTTTATTTATGCTGAATAGCCCATGAGTGACTGCCAGACCATGACAAAATGAGATAAGTTCCTTTCTGCACATCCGTCAGCCTGTCACATGGGATAGGCTGACAGGTCAGCTGAGTAAAGGAGCACTATACATTATACATTATGCAGGTCTATTCTTCACAGTCTTACCTCCTCTTTTATGCTATCTCTTGGTCTCACTTTCCATCCATCTATCTATCTATCTATTTCTTTCACTCCCTTTTTCACACATTGTTCATAACTCAGGTCTCTTTCTTCTTTCCGCTGTATCTCCGCTTCATCTCTCTCTGTCTCTCCCTATCCACCCTCGTTTCTGTCTGCTCCTCCTCCTCTCCCTCGCTCCACCTGCCTCTCTTCCCTGGGGTACCAAGGTTAAAAACACAGGGAGGATTTGGATTCTGTTAAGGCCGCATGATGAATGAGGGTGTCACCTCCACCGCACTTCCTGCCTCTCTCCATCTAGACCAGTAATCATCTCCCCACATTAATATTTAACATCATCACGCATCGCAGACCAGCCCACAATCTGTGATTATCAGCCAATAACAAAAAACCTCACAAAAACATCCACCTCAGCATCTCGCCACCGCCTGGAGTGTCAAAAAAAGTAACACATGGTATAAATGGGGGGGCAAACGATCTGTGGGTGTTTGTTGTGAGTTGTTGATGGTGGCCAAACACAGTAAATATTTAATGAGGCTTGTCTGGTAAGCTTTTTTTTTTCTGTACTCTCTTAGGATTAGTGTTGATGCAGAGGGCTAAGGAGATAATTACTGGGTTTAAAGCTAAACCTCATTCAAAGTCTCCGAAGGCATCCACATCAGCTACTGCTATAGCATATGCAGCTTACAGCAAGGTGGCCAGTGTATATGTAACAAAGATGCCCCATTGACTGAACAAACATCAAAAGCTCTGTGGCTTGTGGACATGACTGACGCCCTTGTACGAAGATCTATGCTCTGGAACTCTACATAAATATTTTCAAAGTAGACCCAGGGTTTTCGAATGGGGGGGGGTCCCATTTCTTAAAATTTTTGTTTTGCTTTGTTGTGAAGTGGTGGATACTTTTACCTCTTCAGGCCTCCAAAACCCTTCAAATGAAACAACCCGCAAAGGAAAGATATCAGAGCTGCTCATTAAGGCCGTAACCTGTGATGTGGAGTTCAGTTTAAGGTGTCACAAGTCATAAAGGTTGGTAACCGTCAGTTAAGCTTAATATAAACCCAGCGACAGCAGTTTATTTAATGATTAAAAAAGTGTTTACTGAGGCACAATAATGAAGATCTGAGGGCTACCTGAAAACTGATTTATTTTGAAAGAGTGCCGTGAAGGATGATATCCTGTCGCTCTCACTTCTGTTTTACTTTATGGCTTATTGAGTTATAATACTTCAAATGATTCTGATATTTGCATGAATCTGGATGGTAGGAGGAGAAAAAGACGACTGCAGGGGAAAGGGAAGAGGAAATGTTGACACAACCGAACAGAAATCACCTGTCATAGAATGTACAACTTGTCAGGTATTATTCTTTACTTATTTATTTATTTATTTATAAGGGAACAGGCATTTGTTGACGGCCGTATGTTTGATGAAAGCATTTAATCTCTTATTTAGAAAATTCCATAAAATAGCTGAATAATAATAATTATGCAGGCAGCAATGCCAATAAAATCATTGTATAAACTGGGATGGTGAGAATATGACGTAATGCCATGAAGATATGGTGCTCGTCCACAGTCCCACCTGAGGGTCCATGATATGAAGAAAAGGTTGAAGACCACCCTGCTGTCTATTACATCCAATAGTGGAAGGACAGCTTATTGTCTTTTCCTGCTACGCATGAGAATAAAAAAATCTGGCATAATAACAAAAACAGTTCTCTTGCTTTAAGGGTGGCAATTTTTATAACATTTTCAATAATGCATTAAAAATGGACCCGAGGATGTGAAATAAATATCAGTATAGTTCTGCCCACAAAAATCTGTAACCCCAACACACACATACACCCACAAGCAAATTAAATAACTCCATTCAAATGACATTTACTGAGCTAGAGCAGGGAATAGGTAATCTTAGGCATGTATTAAATGTTGGCCATGTAATTGTGCCTTTGAACAAAAAGGAGCAATACCGTGTTTGAATTAAACTTTGATTCACTGTTGAAACATTTAGACAAAAGAAGCTGATCCAAATGAGCTATTTAAATGTTTCAACTCATTCTTTCCAGTTGATATGGCGAGCTAATAAAACAAAGTAATAAACTTACAAGAAAACAAAAAAAAAACTCTTCACTCAGCCACACTCTTGTCTCAATTGCAGAGAAATTAAGCGACAGTGAAAACATGGCGGAAAGCAGTCGAATGTGACAAGTGGCATGTGGAACACAAAATTGGATTGAATTAGTCCGCTGATTTCGACTCATATTCGCACCTCCCCCTGGCGAGAGCAGTGATATGCATTATGAGGCAAATGGAGAGCAGTGATTTTATGCTGTGCAACACCTTTAACATGCAGCTGCTCGGAGACGGAGCAGCACTGTAATGTGTTTCAGGCTACAGCTCGGGAGAGCTGGGTGGGAGGATGGCTGATAGCATCTTTACTGCCTCACACAAACAAGCTGTCTGGTTGGTCAGTATGGAAGTCGTGGTCGGACTGTTTTAGTGTGTGTGTGTATGTGCTAGACTGTGCGTATGCGTGTATCACGTTAGCTGCAGAGTGAAAGTTTGACTTTAGCCTGGCACTTTGGCACTGACTTGTGTGTGTGTGTGTGTGTGTGTGTGTGTGTGAAACGCGTGCGTGTTTATAAGTTTATGCATGGTTGAGTTATGGATTCAGGCAGCTCCTATCTCATTTCGTCTCCATCCACAGACCTTTCTGCTTATTTTTTAGGTGTTATGGGCTGAGGGGATACAAGTCGAGGAGAAGGAAGGGCAAAAAAAGAAAGAGAGAGAGTGTGTGTCAGCATAGTGTCAGAGTGCTGGGGAAGTATAAGCCCTCAGCCTCTCCTCATTTTTATTGAAGAATGTATGAATGTAGAGTGGAGGGTGAAATACATTGTATGTCTTTACTATCTGTGTGTGTGTGTTTGGATGGGAGAGAGTGTGTGTATGGTATGTGTGTGTAGGTACAAAAGGCTCTCTGTGGTGTCTGGCCAGCTGTGGGAGGTGAATAATAAGGAGTCGTGTCTCTCCAGCCTCCTACCATCATTACACTCATTATACTTCTTATTGGACTGGGAGAGCTGTGAGTGTGTATGCGAGAAAGAAAATGAGAGGGAGGGAAAAGCATGCGCGTTGGTGTATATAAGGATGCCTACGTATACACACTAATACCCCGACATTTAAGTGAATGGTCCAGATGTGAGATGTGAGAGTGACTAATCCCCTCCAGTGCCTACATCTTTATCTATTGTGGTCTATTGAGACCACGGAGACAGAGGCCTAACGATCTTCAAGTCGCCATGACACATCAGTTCAATTAGCAGCAAGGACCAAAACACACTTTGTCAAAGACTGACTTCTCTCTCTCTCTCTCTCTCTCTCCTTCTCTCTCTCTCTCTCTCTCCTTCTCTCTCTCTCTCTCCCTCTCTCTCCATCGCTCTCCATCGCTCTCCCTCTCTCTGTCTCCCCACCAGTCTGACTCCATAATGAAGCCTGCTGTCGGCCAGGAGCAGGTCTCCTGGCTGCACACCAGTGCACACACACACACACACACACACACACACACACACACACACACACACACACACACACACACACACACAATGATTAAAACTCAACAAAACAAAAACACACAAGTGTGTTCACACATCAGGCTGTCTACACCGGTTACTTAACTTTCATTTCACAGCCCGGCTGCACAACTGAACTCCTCACAGGTAAATAGAACAGCTCTCAGTGTCATTAAGCAGCTCTGTGCATCGTCTGTTCTGCATGGCCCATATTTGACTTACTTAACTTTGACCTCATATTTGAGGTAGAGTCAAGATGTGCAGCTGAGAAGAATGGTCATTTTTGATCGTTGAATGTGAGAGATATTTGATGTACTGTACTGTATAAAGTGGGAATCACAGTGAATGATATGCTCTTGAAGAACGCACCTCTCTGAAGCAAGTCTTCTTTCATCTAATACTAGGAATTAAAAGTGAAAGCCAGCACACAATTTACAGTTAAGTAGTAGCTCTTTACATCTTTTATATGTTTTAACAATATATATTGCAATTATAAGTGCATAAACTGCTTTCAAATATGCAAATAATTAGGGAAGACATGTTCATGACATTGAATTTCACATCGCAACATTTAGACAAATCTAGCAGCTGATTTATGTGTTGCACTCTCAAGCACTGCCGCCATTTCTGCGGGGGCAAAAGTTAAACTTAACGTATTTACACGTAACAAATAACAGTGGAAGCAGAGGTGTTTGGGTTGATCCCCAACGACAGATGATGGTACTCTGTGTGAGTGTGAAAGTTATTTAGTCTCAAAGCACTAGTCTGAAATTGGCTTTAGGAAAAAAAAACAAAAACATTTAGGTAGCACTTCTGTCCAACTTCCAGGGTCTGGATGTGAAAGTGCTGTGTGGAGGGGCTAGCTTTTTAAACCCAGTAGGAATTAGTTGCTACTGTAGCCTACAATTTAAATGAAATTCAAATCAAAGTCCAGGATTCATAATAAAGTAATCAGGAGAAATGTATCATTTAATAATATTCAGTAATACAAGATTCTCTAAACTTGCAATTCCCGCCAGCAAACGTAGTATCATGCTAGCAAAGAGATTAAATGGATTTTTATGAAAGTAAAACTGATTTCACGGTTCAGAGGCTTGCTGATCACAACACAGAAAAGACATCTAGCTAACTGTTACTACTGGACTAGTTTTTGTGGTTAGTATTGTAGATCATATCCTGTATTTTAATGGTATTTAATGACTATATTTTCAACACATTCATTCTACAGAATCTGTTTAAGCACTCCTAAAGGAAAATCCTTTACCTACATTACTGTGTTGTGTGCAGGTTTATAAAAGTAATGGCGGCTTGTCTACTTTTTTTCAACTCTATTATGCTCATGATAAACCTTGCCTTGCTAATGAACTCGGCATTAACTCCTTAGTCAGCCTTGATAATCAGCATGTGGGTTTCAATATGGTGTATGAACTGCATCAAAAGGGTTGATATAGAGAATTATTTTCTTTTTGTAACACTTCAAAAACACCTTCAAAAATGTTTTTATTAATTACCCTCATTCACAGAATGCCAAACCGTTACTGAATTATGACGCTTGCTTCATTGGTTGGGGAAAAAATATTGTGTTTTAATTCCAATTTATCCAAGGTTGCCTGGCTGAGCACAAATCCTCTTTTTTAGCAGAGTCCTTGAGACACCACACAAGCGAAGATGGGGTTATGTCCAATACTTGCGGTACAGTACATCACTGCTGGGCCACCAGAGCCTTGCTTGTTTATTTCAAGCCCACATTTTGCAAGCTCCTCTGGGGATTCAAACCTGTAATGCAGATACAGTGAAACGAGAGAGATGGAGCTGTGCTGCATGGACCAGGGCTCAGACTGATGAAGTTGCAGTCATGTGGCCTTTTGCATCAGCAAAATGAGGCACACAGCACCTTAGGACAAAATATCTCCATGATGATAAGACTGCAGAGGCTTAAAGCAATGACACACAAAACAACATTAGGGCAGTTTTAATGGAAACAAAGCACCTAGAGAGTTTGCTCTTTTAAATATGCATGTGACAACATTTTGTCTTTAAGGTAACAGGGTTACATAGAGAGTAGAGACACTTTTGTTTAAACTGAAGTGTCCTTTACCTGAATCTCTACTAGCTATCTTGAGCTATTCTGTATCTGGCTCTGTGCTGTGAGCTCCCTGTGGAGGGGCTATAAGTGTAGAACATTTAGCTGCAGGGATCAATAGAGAATCACAAAAAAGTAACAAAAACTGAATAGGTTTTTTGTTCGGTGATCCACTTTGCAACATGTTGGGTGTGAGTGTTGACCTGAGACTGGTATCATCAACTTCAGTCCATCTTTTTATCCTTTTAAAAATAAGTTCCAAAAGTTAGTATTTCTCTCTCCGCCAGACATCTCTGTAACACACCAAGCAGATGTTAGCTCATCGCTGTTGATTAATGTCTGGCAAACGCCTGCAGCTGACCACAGGTGGCTACAGCAATATCAATCCTGACAGGTAAACATGAACGCACAAATGCACAAACACGTGCCAACTTCTAAGACATACACAGTGTTCATCTTTTCAGGTCTTAGCAGGGTGTCTGGTCTAAAAAAGTAGTTGTGATGACAGAAGCTGCAACGTGTGTGTATGATAATGTGTGTGTGTGGTCTCCTTCTGTTTAATTAAACATGGATCTGTCCGGGGGTAGAGAACACAGACAGATGGCACATAAAAAACAAACTCCATCACACTTTTCACTGTTCTTTTTTTTGGGGGGGTGGAGGCTTTCATGAAATTTAAAGAATGTATTCCCATCATCCTTGATCTTGAAGTGCTGAATACAAATGTATATTATTAATTTTATTGGAAAGGTGCATGACATAAAAAATCCTGTTTCCTGCCACTTTAGCTTTACTTCTTAGTTGTAAATGCATTGAAGCAATTGTTATACATTAACAGCTGTGTCATTAAGCACCCTATCAGAGTTGTAAATGAAAGGTAGAAAATGTTTCTTTGAACTGAGTAAATATGCAGCTATAATACAAGTTAGCCAAGCTGTCCAAATAAAGTCCTCCCTGGGAAAGCCAAGGTGTCTGTGAAATCTGCATGTAATTATAACCCTGGTGGCTGAGATGGCCCCAATTAAATCCATGTCGCAATGTTCGAAGACAAGGAGTCAATGAGGAAACAAAACAAAACAGGAAGGGACAACAAGTGAAAGTCCAAGAGCAGTCAGTGAGAAGAACTGACAAAAGGAAGAGGGAAAGAGAGTGGGTGGAATAGAGAATACTGGGTTTATACAAGGTGCTCTTTTGACCTTTCCCAATGACCCTGCTCAGCTCTCACTAGAGTGTCACTTCCTAGTCTGTAATCACCACAAAGCTGTCCCCTCCCCTGACACCAATCAAAACTATCTCTAACATCTCCTGCGCAGTGAGCCTGAGTTTGTCTCCAAACATCAAAAATACCCACAACTTCAGACACACAACTAAGACACTTTTTCCCATTTGGAAACAGCAGTGACGAAGGGTTCGGATTCCCTCGTGCTCGTCACTAGTTTAGTTTACGTCAGTTTCTGAGTTCCTCTAAGAATTCAGCTGCATTCCCAGGATGCTTCAGTGAGGATAATGGTCGCTGCGCAGTGACAGAAATAAGACAGCTGTGTGTGTGAAGGAAAGGTGATATGTGTGACTGCTAAATTGCTACTTAATGGGAGGTCAGTCTTTTCATTTGGGTGTTCTGCAGCTACTAATGTCTCATGGGCAATTATCAGCTACTATACTGTATACGCTCTTGAGGTTTCAAGGTCTTGTGTGGGATGTTTCATAATGCTGGCACTGTATTATCTAGATTCACAGCGGGCCATTAGACAACCTGTGGGATGTGCTTTTTCAGATAAATGTGATTTGGGTCATTGAATGCTTTCTCAGCGTTTGGCGGATTTAAAAATACCATCAAATTTGAACCAAAATGACTTACATTTTACACAGTCAATGCCCATGCCCAATCATTTATTCCACATGCATACAGATGAACATTTGTACATAAATGCACATACAGTATAAAATATGTGGTATGTGTATGGAATCCTGATTATAATCTTAAAATTAAATCCTAACTCTAACCAGCCATTTAAAGATGTTTGGTTTAAGGATCAGCTTTTTTCCTTAAACCATCCAAAACTCAATTTCAAAGAAAACTCAAAGAAAACCCTCAAACAAAACATATTCCAAAGATCCCATGCATCCGCAAGACCCTGACCCATATTCTTTAATCCATTTCCAAGAGGGACACAAGAAGCTACAGCTATCATGTTCATTCTCTCTTATTTTTAACAGGACTGTGGATGAGGGTATGCGTGTGTGTGTGTGTGTGTGTGTGAAAATAGCACCAGAAATAACACGAGCATCACATAATTCTGTCAACAAGGAGAAGGCTCGTATTTCAACACTTCCTTGCATCATCCGTGCTTTGGAGAAAGCTTTGTGGCAGAAAATAAGCCTATTCATATGTAGAGTGATTACTGTGTATGTGTGGTATTAAATAGGTCTTGGTAATAAATCTGATGGCTGCTGCCACCGTGTAAATATAGATGGGGGATTTGGTCATGTTAGATGTTCCAGTTTCATCACTGTTGACTATTCATCGCATCAAATGGCTTAGGCTGAGTTCCTAAACAATGAATAGATGGATATAAGGACGGTGCGTGCGAGGGCTATTGTTTTGCGTGACATACCTGACCACACCCGGGACAGTCGTTGCCGTTCTCACAGGTTCTGCGTCGTGACTGGATGCCTCCGCCGCAAGGCACGTTGCAGCGTTCCCATGCCGACCAGGCCGACCAGTAGACATGCGGTGGGCAGGGCAGGTGTTCATTACAGTACCTAGACAGGCAGAGCAAAGACCACAGGGGATCAGAATGTAACTTCATTCAATAAGATAAGTTGGCAACGCTTTACTTCAAAAACCTGTTTATAGCATTTATAAGCAGGATATATAAAATATATGTTGGTGTAGAAACAAAGGATGTTGTAAAAGGATATTGTAAAACAATAATAATGTTACAATAATATAAAACATGTCTTCATAGGAGAAGTTGCAGACAAATATTGTACATTCATGAACATACATAAATGTCCTCATACATAAATACAACTACATTATAGTGTTATAAACAATTTATTAAAATGTTTATATACTGCTTAGAAATGGGGGATAAAATAAAGTGTTACCAGCAAACAAGAAACAACAAATATAAAGTCAGGCAACCACTATCAAATAGTGATTAATAAAAAAGAATTACAACACTAAAAAACATTTTAAAAGCCATCAAGTCTCCATGGAGAATGTAAAGAATCTAGCTTGAGCACAACAAGCTGTAAGCAGTTATGGAGCAACATTCCACACATGATGAATGTAAATCTAATATTCACTCTCCTTTTAACTGCTTTTGTCTCCGCCGACTCCTGAAGGAAATATGTTGCTCTTTAGCTGCTAAACGCTCCCCATTGTTCACCAGCTTGTCTCTAACTTTGTCTGTCTGCTGTTCGGCTGGGCAGGTAGTTTACAGTGGGTTTATCAGAGTTTTGGGGGTTTTGAAAACAGCTGCCTGCTGCTGCTAGAAAAGAGGCAGTAGAGCCAGGTGATAATGATCTATGGATTTGTCACTATCACTGATAACTTTCACATTAAACATACTTATCTGATCCAATGTTATTATAGAAAAAATGATGAGCGCAGCTTTAAGTACTGTAATCACTGGAATGTGCTCTGTAGTTACAGTGATAGAAGAGAGATGAGATAGTTTGCAAGCTTTGACAAGAGAGCTTAACTTAGACTGGGCGCATACAATTGGATCATGTATGAAAATGATGTCTTCTGACTTGTTTGTGGAAAATGGAATAGCTAAATTATCTGACAAAGTGCTACAATTACATGTGAAGGCCACTGAAGACGTTGCCCCACTTTTGGAACCTTGCCACCGGACTGAAATAGCTACAAAGAGTTCATACCACAAGGCAGGGATGTCTGAAAAAAGCATGCAAACTCCCCTTAAAACAAACTTTAACCAACCCTGCATATCTCTTTGATGTGGCCATGGAGTGCAGGAAGAACACGATGCACTCGCAACCAGGATGTGATTGAATCATGCCACCAGAGTAAAGGTGGTTTCTGTGCATGGCGTAATGGCCAGTGTTGCATAAAAGGACATAAAAAAAAAATTCCATCTCAAATCTTGATGAATGTGCATATGCCTTTTGCATAATTCATTGACACAGCCTATTAAAAAGGCCACAAAGATGCATGCATCATCTCTAATTACATCGTTTTACAAGACAGGATTACTGTGATGTTTAAAATACTTAATTACGCAATCGTCATTATACAATAACAGCAGACGATTGCCGGGCTTGTTAGAGCCATACAATTTATTTTATAACTTTTACACATACCATTAAATTGCATTTATTGCTGTTTTGTTGTGTTTTTGGCACACGACTGCCTTTTGAGGAAAACTCTGTCTTCTTGTGCTAAAATAGCTTTAACTTTATACCCTTCCTCCAGAGGCCCAAGCTGGGTATTTCCATTGTACTATTCCCCAAAAACTCTGCTGTTGTTCATGGCAAATCAAAAGCTACATTCTGTATGCCGTGGTTGTAAAAAAAAAAATCCTTAGAGCAGATTGTTCTTTTCCACTTTAACTAATCTGCACGCTTGTAGTGGGATGATACAGTGGGGAAGTGTGGAAAAGTGAGTAAGAGTGTCGAGTATAATCTCGCACAAGCCTGAGAGAATGAGAAAGACGTGCACACAAACTCACAAACAAATACATTCATGCACATGGGCTTGAATGCAGACACAAAATACCCCTGCTGCACCACAGCACAATGAAAAAGTGCTGCGATCAATATGAAGCAGATTTAGAGCTTCAAAACCATCATCATACGCACATTAATCACTTCGGACAAATCTGTGGCTTTAGTCTGTTATCCTTTTCCCTTCTTTTTAAAAACACAGAGCTGATCGGACTAAAATGAGGCTAATTACTTGCTATAGGCTGAGTAAGCAGTGTGGACGATGTCAGTATGCTAGGGGAAATACCGACAGAAGGTTCATAAATGCAGGCATTAACCAGCCAGATTTAAGCCCATAGCGCCGTCGTGCACGGTCGGTTTCAGAACATTTGCTTTATCTTTAAAAGCTCTGCCTGCTGCAAACAATCAGGGCCAAACTTTTGGGAAGGCTGCTGGCTAATAGACACGGAAAAGAGGTGAGAGAAGAGGTTCAGTTTTGGCCTTTGAATCTTTTTTTTGTATTTGTAAATTTGCGTGGCTATGTACATTTGAACTCACACCATATGCATGCCTGTTTGAACATAAGCATTAATCTGAACAGGGCACTGGAGGCAACATGGGAAGAACAAAGTGAGTAGTGAGGCTTATTGCAAATGCCTAACACCTCTGAAAGGAGGCCTGTGCCCCATAAAATAAAGGGCTTTCACGGCATTAAAAGAATAGTTCAGTGAGCTAAAGCTGATAAAGTGCCAGTCCTTTTCATGTTATGCGGATTAAAGCGTGTACAGAAGACTTTACCTATTTCACACATGGGTAACTATAAACAACAGATGTGGTAGAAAGTTTTGGACACCGTTACACAGGTTGAACATCCAGCGAAAGGTTTTACCCATTTATCCCAAGAATTGGCGATATATTGAACACACACGTGCAAACATTTTCTAGCATCCCTATCCTATCTATTTCTCCCTCAGGCAGACTCAAACTGACACAGCATAATTCATCTGTTAACACATTGTCTCTTTCTATCTCTCTGCCTTACTCTCTTTCTGTCTCTCTGGCGCACACACAAATACTCCTCTCCTCTCACTTCTCCCTTACAAAGATCCTTTTCCAGCCCTCACAGCCGGCCCCTAACTGGCCTAAGGTGTTTTAAATAGCTGAACAGAGCAAGTACTGAGAGCAGGAAGGGGAGATGAAACCAAGAAGATTAAAGCTTAGTGAAAGAAACAGAGGGGGTGGCAAAAACTGCTTCTGGCCTCCCGTGGTCTTCAGTGGCAGCCAGTGTTTTTTTTTTTTTTGCTGTGGTTCGTGAGTAACTGGGCTGTGCCGGTCACTCCGTATATATTTTCCTCAGAGCTCCTGGTGGAGCAGTCCTTTTCTCAAGGACTGCTCCAACAGGAGCATCAGTGAGTGAGAAAAGGGAAGGTGGGAGGTTAGAGGAGGAAGAGAGGAAATGAAATAGTGCAGAAAAAAGGAGAAAAAAAAGATGTAATATAAGGTTCATCCTTGAAGGCCGTATCCAATTACTCGTCCATTGCAATCCTGTTTCTGTTGCCGTGGTAACGATTGGTAACAATTTATTTCTCCATTTTACTCCCCCGTAGCCTCTGAACTGTATTTATTTGCACTTTTTCTGCCTCCATGTCTGGTTAACGGAACAGTCGGATAAAAAACATCCGCATAAGGACCCGCTGTGTAACACAAACACTATGGACACAGACAAAGAAGGCCTCAGTTCATTAAGAAACACCAGTCTCTATTAAGATGGAATGGAAGTAATATAATATAGCCACTGTCATCAATTTTTAAACACCATGGAAGCTGTCATAGACATAGTCGTCTGAGATAACTGGGACAAATTGAGAGACGAATAAAACTTTAACTTTAAGAAATACTCATCTCCTGACCTTTTCTACCTGGACTACTTTGTCTCTTTGTGCTTCTTCACACATTTTCTCCTTGAAAAACAGATTTTTTTTCAGGCCTTGAAGGTTGCTTAGAAACCACACAAACATCTTTAAAAAGGCGATTATTCTACGCCAAAGCTTCCGAAGCTTTAAAACGCAGACACGGTCTGTGTGTGAAAGCCAGATAATTACCCAAGCACAGGCCTATCCCACTCATTCCTTAATTGGCTGTCACAAAGTTGGACAGAAGTGAGGAAAAAAAGAAAAGAAAAAGTCACAGTCAAAGTCATACTTCCTAACTTTAGGTTGCAAATTATGGAACAAAATGTTTCTTTTATCAACATACACAGAAACCCAAACACTTGTGTACAGCATGTATTCGCTATAATCAGTACATGTGGATGAATGTATAAACACGTGTAAGCGTGTGTGTATGTTTTCTACCTCTCCTCACGGTTCTGGCCCACACACACTCGTCCGCCGTGGCGAGGGGTCGGGTTGCTACAGGAGCGCTGACGGACCTGGAAGCCGATGCCACAGCTGGTGCTGCAGGGAGACCAGGAAGTCCAGGGAGTCCACGCTCCGTTTCTATGGAGACATAAAGCAACATCAATCTAAGCTACCGTGGTCACTGATGGAGAGGTGATGGTAGGTGGAAGAACACATCACATCAACAAGATTACATGAGCCATGAATCATGTTTTTCCGGGTATAAATGAGTCTAATTGTAGCAACACTAAAGAAACACTGTACATCTTTTTAGTCATAAAATATTTTAAAGGGTATGATGAGAAGTACACAATAAGAAGAAAATCAATATTGAATTGATGTGGATGAAATTGTAAATGGTACAAACTACCATTCATAAAGCGCGAATACTGCTCTCGTGCTAAGTTAATGGAAGAGTATCTATATATAAACCAACAGCATAGTATTGTTTATCAGCTACTCTAAGTGTCACTGTAGCTACGTCGTATGACCTGCTCAGATTGAGTTAAGCAGGGAGGCCTAGTGAACCTAGTGCTGGAACATAGAATGGATAAATCGATTAGGTGATCAATAGAAAATGAATTAGTGACTCTTAATTAATAGCTCAAGAGAAAATAATTTATGTCTTGATTTTTCTGTTTCTGTTTCATTGTAAATTTGATATCTTTGGGTTTTTTACTGTTTGATAAAATGATTCATTTTAATTTGGGCTCTACAACTTGTGATACGCACTTATCATTACATTCAGACATAAATTAGACTAAAAGATGAAGTGATGATTAATGAAAATAATCCTTAGTTGCTTCCTCTTATCACCTCACACGTCGTATCTTTCATGCGAGGATATGTTCACAAGGCCTGTTTAGCAGTCAGAGGACTGATATGCAGAAGCAGCATAACAGTTAATTTTTAACTCTGAGTGTTAACATTTCTAACATGTCAGCGGAGTGAATAAAAAAAAAAACCAATCAACACTTTCCACCCCAAATAACTGTCAGCGAATATGCAACACGGAACAATTAACTGTGTGTGGTGTGAGGATGCAGGGAATTCATTTACACATTTGAATATCCACCCCCTTACTTCTCTGTCACCCTTCTGACAAAGTCAGAAGAAAGATTTACAGATGTGTTGGTGCTGCATCACCAAAGAACGTACCTGGAGCAGTTGGCGACCTCCACGCTGATGCCATGGCACTGCTGGCCACCACACTGAGGGGCGGGGTTATCACAGGCTCGTGTCCGACACAGACAGGACCCCGCGCTGCCTCCATCGTTATGACTGCATGTGGACCAGCCTGACCAGGCACCAAAGCCTCCATCGACTGTCACGTTACGGATCTGTTACCAATGAAAAGGGCCAAAAATAAAATATTTAAGAGTAATGGCTTTTCTCAGAAACTGGTCATTCCATTAGACTGAGGCTCTCAGGGATGTGTTGCTCTGGGAAACGCAGCCCACAGCTACGGTGGATGCAAACAGAAATCAATTTTCCTCAAATAGATGCAAAAATAACTGCATTACATCATCTGCAGCATGTCCAAAATTGTGCAGTTATACAGACAAAAATGTAAACATGGGGAAGATATATGAAAATTGTCTCAGGGTATGATGAGATTCAAAAATAGCAAAAGAGCCAAATCAATGTTCTGAATGGACACATTCAAAGGACAGAAATATGAGGAAATAAAAGTGGCAAAATAAATAGATATCTGAAGCAAAACAGAATGAAACAGGAAGGCTGCGATATTACAGGAGCTATGAATTACGAGTGATGTCCTGAGACGAGCTAAATACAAAAAAAGCATCGGTGTGAGATTCGGAGCTGCAGATGATATGAGCCATGTCGCCGCTACATTTCAGGGTGATTTAAAAATGCAAAGAGCACTTTCACACAGGGAGACAGAGAGCATGATCATCAGCCGCTCTGGCAGAAGCAGAAATAACATCTGCCCTCCACTCTTGTTGGTAATTGAACTCTGCCGTGAGCCTAAATGGGGGATGCTTGGTTAAGACAGACAATATTTGCATCAGTTGGCTGCCTAGAAAGTAAACAACTAGAAAGAGGCAGACAATATTGCATCTTTTTCACCAGTCCTTTACAACTGAGACTATAAATGATATGGTACATGGTACATTATCTATTTTATGTTGTGAATGTGTCCCTAAAATATACATATATGTATACAATATATATGATATCCATTAAAATAGGAAAACAGGAAGGAAGGGACACCAGAAACAGAACGACAGATCAATTCTGAAGGATGATGAAAATAACTGGTTTTATGGGAATTATAAGAGAAATGATTTATTTTTCACACGCTGAAATTAGAACAGCTCATTGTCGCTTTTTTCAAATCTAAAGAATACTGTTGCATCCTTTTTTTAGAGTGGGGTTTGATTAAAATAAAAACAAAGCGTTCCTTACAAAAACATTTATTAAGCAAAGTAAGACGTAGACTTGTACCTTCTTTAAATCCGCAGAGAAACTAATATTGTTTCCATATAGACGTGGAACTGTGGTGACAGATGGCGTTTGTGAATAGGTTGGTAAAGCGTATCTCCTGTCTCTGCCTACACAACGCAACTCAGTGTGCAAACCCTTGACTGGCCTCCAGCTCTAGACTTCCACACACTCTGCCAGTTTAGCCTTTTTTCAAAACTGTTACAGGATTCACAGGGAGTAAAACACTAACTGTGATAAAATAACAACTTCTTGTTTTTCAGCTTTTACATCTTGGCATTGAATTGTCGCAAGCAGACACTTTTACCAATCTGGCTTCACAAGACCCATTGTACAGCCATTTCTCTCTGCCAGCACACAAAGTTAATACCGCCAAAGTTAATTCATGCTCATTCTAAATGGATAGGACCCAGTTAGACCAAGGTTAAGTGAGTAAACACATATTCCATTACTTGTGTGAGCAGTGGTATGTGACCAAATGAAAATACATCCAAACTAAAGTATTGTTTTCTACAGCTACACTGCTGCTGAAAACATGGATATTATCTCGGATCAAATCCTCCATTTAAATAAATAGTTTCGAGACAGCAATTAACAGACTGTATACTTTATACATTGTTTGTTTAATCGTTACAAAGTTACAAGTTGTGGTTTTACGGGAAGTGTTATACAATTTTATATGTCTTTATTGGCCACTGCTAAACATGTAACATGCTAACTAGATAGATGTAGTGGTGCTGGTAGGTGTTTCACCCTGTTTTCCCGGCTTTATGCTAAGATAAGTTAACCATCTCCAGGCTCCAGCTTCACATTTACCGTACAGACATGAGAGTGGTGTCGATCTTCTCATCTAACTTTTGGCAAGAGAGTGAAACAAAATATTTCCCAAAATGTTTAACTATTCCTTTAAAATATAAGCAGTACAGCTAGGCTAACTACTTTCACGCCGAGATAGCTTTAATGAAAGTATGACTATGTTTATTGTAGTAATGACACCAGAAATACTCACTCTCCAGATTAAGAAAAAAAATGTTGAATTGCAGCCAATAGTGACTTGGCGAAATGATAATGTTTGTGCCTGTTTATGCACATATGCATACATGACTGTGTGTGTATGTCCATGCAGGCTATATATCTGTATGCATATGTGGAGGGAGCGTTGGCCAAGTTTCTGCCAGAGCTCAGCTGACAGATGCCACTGGGCGCTCAGTGGCTTGAGTGCCAAATATTGTTCCGAACATGAAGCCACATAAAAGGGTACAGAGGCACACAGCAATCTCCGCTGTGACTGGCTTGAAAATGATGTCTGCTAACTGCTGAAAAAAAGCAGAGCCTTGCTGAAATTGATAGGCTTACTGCGCCCTAATACTGGTCTACAAATTTGGTGCACGTTCAAATAAATGGAAGAGCTGTTTTGCTAATGAACAAGCAGTCAGTGGTGAATGATTGAGGCTGCGCTCTAGATCATTCCCGGGGTACACGTCGCTCCCTTAAAGTCAAGTTGTACAGTCCCGAGACGCCTTTCTCTGGCGAGGATATGTTTCTCGGGTTGCTTTTAGGGGCCGTTGCTTGTGAGTTGTGAGTGTATGGAGGGAATACAGAGAAGGCTGTAGCTTTCAGAGGAGAGGAGCACAGATGAATGTGAGTATTAAATTCATGTGGAGAGGAGAACGAGCATGGAGGCCGCAGAAGGATAGCTGTGTTTTCCACCATCTTTAAAGTTTTAAAGAGGAGACGGCAAAGGAAGCGACTAACAAGCAAGTCAACTACAATGAGTACAATGTGCAAATCAGGCGGCAGCTCAGTGATACTCACAGGGCATTTTGTGATGCTCTGCTCCCATTGGCTCATTCTGACACTTTCCTCCAATGTGGTGCATTTCTTCAACAACATGTCCCATCCACAGTATGGGTCCCTGGCCCCCACACACGCTCTGGAAGGACAAAGAGAACAACGTTCACTTTTAATTGGTTTTTATGAACCTGTCATTTGTGAATACAGATAGCTGTGCACTGTGACAGGATATGAAACCGAACATCAGATTTAGACATAAAAATAAAAAAAGAGAGAAAAGATTATGGAGGACGTTGGAAGATAAGGTGGTGAGGAGAAATGATGGATGGAAAAATTGGAAATGTGAGAGACAAGATGGGTGAGGAAGGTAGGGGAGAAGAATGGGAAACAGGAAAGAAGGGGAGAAAGCAGGAGAGAAGTGTAGAGCCTGAAAAAGAAGAGAAGAAGGGGAGAAGCTACTCAAATGTCAGAGAAGAGGAGAGAGATAAGAACAGCAGGAGAATTTTTTTTATTTTGTTTACTTATGAAAGAAGAATATTGCGATGCTTAACAATGCTTACATTGCATCAGCATCCTAAAATGATGTCTTAACACAATGTGCTGACTGATTTCTCAGGTAATCTTCAGCTGAGCACCAGGATTAGAGTTTTATGTCCACATACACACACACATACGTCTCTGACTCAAATAGCTTATCAGGCTAAACAAATATTCACTGTGAGGATACTGTATTAAAGATAGCCGGATCTGCCATATCTTGCTTCAGGTGGTTCATTGAGTGCAATAAAAAGCCTGATGTTACTCTTTTCATGCAAATATGCTGTCTCAGAGGCACAAGCATCAACGCAGCCTCAAATGCCCCTAGTGAAATGTAACCAAAGTTGTCCATGGGTTTCATGACAGTGAACGCAGACACAAACACAAGTGCGATTACGCAAGGACACAAGATCATATGCATCCATCCATATGAAAATACAGAAACACTCTGCGCAAACACTCTGCGCTCGCTTGAACACGCTCTAACGCGCGCGCACACACACACACACACACACACACACACTCACAAGGTCGCTGACGTAGCGTCTGGGTGACTAACAAAAAACAGAGAGTTATGAACTGTGAGGACAAGGATATCGGGGGTGACGACAGCAGGACAACATGAAGGGGAGACTGAACATGCTAATACCAGTCTTTCAGAAGACCTTAAGGGCCTTGAAGATTGTACACCACCCATCTATGAGTCACGCACACACACACACACACACACACACACACACACAGGAAAACAGAAAGACTGCCTTCTAATATTTCAAACAGGTAAACCTCAAAGAAATGTCAGTGATGAACCCTGTAACTATACTGTAGTTATACTGTAACTATACCCCTGTACTGTAGCTGCCAGTCTGTGTGCATGGTTTTATTTCTTTTATCAGTTTTGTTTTTTCTGTCTCATTCTTACTCTTAAAAAAAGAAAAAAGTTGTGAAAGAGGTGATGAAGTGCTGTAATAGCTGCAGCATATATCACAGAGCCACAGCTGTAACTTGAGGCCTTAACTCTTCTGTGTATTCCAATAACAGCTCATTGTGTGAGAGATAAGAAATGCAGGTGTGATTCCTTTTCTGCGTGCGTTGATGGATGGGATCCCAATCTTATGGTGAGTCTTCACACCCCGGCCTCTGTCTCTGGGTTTTCTTTGCCAATATTTATGCTGTGACGGAGCGTCTTCCAGACAGACAGAAACTCAATACAGTATATCTGCTAAACACACACACCGCAAAGCTGTAGCAGAGCTGTGCGTGAGGCAGAAAACGCACCCTTCAATGACAATCAGAGGAAGATAGTGAGGCAGACAGACAGAGGGCAGCCGTGGGCACCTCCAGTGGCTCAGACAAAAGCTGATTTACAGGGTTTTAAATCTCAGCAAATGCCCCTGACCAACACACAGGCCTGGTTCTCTCAGATAAAGAGCAACTTATGAAAAAGGGAGCTTTAAAACTTTCGTTGTGTGCATATTTCCTTTTGACAGTTTTTATTGAGATGAATGATTGGTGCATGTACTCACTCTCTGCTCTTGTGGTAGCTGCATCTCTTGAGCGGGATCTTGATGACCTGGTCTCTTACACCCACATAAAGCTCGCTGCGGCTGTGCAGGATCAGCAGGCTTCGGATCGGCTGCCTCTTCCTGAGTGGGAACAACTCGATCTCCTCCAATAGGCAGGACCCCGTGGACTGATTGAGAGGGGAAAGCACTTTCCTGATAGTACCATAATCTGGAAGAGAAAGAGAGGATTTGGTCACAAAGAGGAAGGAGGGTGTTTATCTGCACGAGAATAGGTAAAGTAATGGAAAGAAAAGGAGAGGAGGGGTATGAATAGCAGGGAGTATGAAGAGGGAAAAACAAAAAAAATATATTCTGGATGAGCAAAACTGCACACAAGCCGATGTGAACTCAGCATGAACCACACAACAATCATTTCCTACCAGAGAGGCTCTGAAATAAGACTGTCAAACAGGCTGGTGGTGGCTGGCGTGCCAAGCTTGGTTATGCCATCAACATGCAGTGCTGTAGATGCAACCAGGGAATTGGTATGGCACCTGAATACTTGATGTCTGTCCTACTTTTCTTTTGGGGGGATATTCCAGGGGAAGAAATCACTTTGTGGTTCCGAGAGAGAAGAGTCTAGAAATCATTGTCATTGTGAATACGATCAGACCTTTATTTTATGTTATTTAATGTAGTTCCCGTGAGATGAAGATAGGGGCAGATTTTCCTTTGGGAAAGCTAAAACAACATAATCTATTATACATTAAATCCCCTGGGTGAAGAAAAAGCAATTAGGTGCACAGTGATGCTAAAAGAAGAAGGGTGAATTGCTAATAGATAGTTTCAAAGTAAAGGATGTAATGCCCCAAGCAATGTGGGGCACATTACTTGGTAATGTCTTACAGTAATGTGATTCCTGGCCCCTGAGTTGTCTTATTTACATTTTGTGTGTTCTTAACTAGCTTGCTAACATTAGCCACTGGTAAGCTACATTCAGGAGTCACCTGGTTTTGTTCACAGTTAGAAAATGTGTGAGCTCCGAAGCTTCAATGTGAGGACGGCCCTTTTGGAGAAGTGTGTGCTAAACGTGGCTAATGTTAAGCTAGCTGTTTATGCTCAATAAATACCTCCAACATGCTTGTTTAACCATACACCACATGTGTAGATTGTATCATGTTCTAATACAGTATTACATTACATTATAATACATTTACAGTATAGTATTGATGATTTGCTGCTAATATCTCACTTGTTTAGAGATGGTACTGCCCCACTGGTCATGGGTATGTATATTGCTTGTCTTGTAATTTGGACTTCACCTAACTTTATTTTAGTTTCTATTCTTTGTTTAATTACCATTTCTCATTTTCGTTTTTTAATTGTATTACTTACTTGTTCTCTATTGATTTGTACTTCTCTGTCTTTGGGCTCCTTTTCTAATTCTACACTAATGACTAATTACAAAAGTAATGCAATTCAATTATTGATATCTAAAGAGTAAGTGATTATTCAGTAGCCCAACACTGGCCCCAAGTCTGTTTGTTTTTTTTAAAGGCATGTATCTCCACTAACTCTAAGCTCCACAACTGGTTAAAAAATCGGTACTTGATGAACCAGGGACTTTGAAAATCTTTTGCATTTAAGTGAATTCTGTTCACATTAACTGCAAAAGAAAAATGCTGCTCCAGGGCTGGAATGACTAATGAGGGCTGCATAACAAGGGAAGTAAAATCTGCTGCAAGCCACATGTTAAAATAAAATAACCCAACACCTTGACATATTTGGACCCCAGTTGGAGCTATCAGGTTTTCTACAACGGCCCCAATCAGCAGAGTGCGTTTAAGCGTTAATCATAGCATGTGATTAGGTACAATATGTGTGCTACCCAATGGCCTTGGCAGTGTTTCAGATGTTTTCATTAGCGTCTGGTTAGTGTCTGGGGAACTTGCAGTGTGGGCAGCTCTGGTCTGACGCTACACTGATCACAGCACCATGCAAACAATGAGAGGGGAGTTTTTGAGGGAGATGCCAAGCACAGAGCCAGTGAACTGGAACAGGTTGTGTGTGTGTGTGTGTGTGTGTGTGTTTGTGTGACTGTGTGTGAGAGAGAGTGTGTGCTTGCATGTGTGATATCCTAAAATAACACTTACGCTACAACAGGAAGATCATGTTGACATTTCCCAGTGGTATTATGGTACATTAGCACTTTAAAATGGGTCACTACGTTCAAAATCTGTTCAATACAACCGTTCAAAATCCATATTGTCTATATCATAATGCAGAACAGACACCGAACGTTGACGTGCATATAAGGGCTTGCTGATACTGATATCCAGCTGTTTGCCAAGTCTAACATCACATATGGTCACATAAGTATGATCAAATAGTCTCCTGATAAGCAATCAGTGTCATGCAGTTCAGACAGGGAAAACATGAAAGAGTTAAATCAGAGCTGTATGCGTGTGTTATTAATTACCCTTCTGTCTTCTTTTGACTCATGGTTGTTGGCTGTTTCATGATGTCTACTGTCTCCTAGTGAGCAATTGCATGGGAGTGATATGTGGTGCGAAGCATATGGAGGACATGTGGAGGTAAAGAATGATCAAACCTGTATCAGAAGACTAAGCTTAGATGTCTCCTGCAGGCCTACAGATATATTGGTTTCATTATTCTTCTTGCAGGCATTTTTTCTCACACTTGAAGTGCACTTTTAGGGCTTAAAGCTCCTGAACTTGGTATAATATTTTAAGTACTTTTCTCTAACACCCCTTAGATGTCATTATACAACTTTCATCACATTTTGAATCCATTATGGCTAAATCCTGATTGGTGCAAGGAATTATGTGACATCAGCTTTTCCCATCCAAACCAGCCCACATTAAACCCGACAAATATACAGAAATCTTTTCTGTGAAATAACCAAAAAAGAAAAGAATGTGTAGGACCCCATTGCTCAAATTAAGAAGGTGATTGAGAACATATATTTTCATGGTCATTTAGAAGGGACAAAAATCACAGCACTCAAACCCAAAAATATACAGTAAAATTTACAGTATGTAGACACAAGTACTGTACATGTGTGAAAAACAGAACAAACATGCGCTCGTGCACAGCACAAGTCTCAAAACTCAAACACAGTGCATACACAAATCGCTAAGAACCCACCAGTCGCCAAGTATATGATGTGAAACAGCATGTCTTTCCCCTGCACCACATCCACCGCCACGTGAGTGAAGCGCACGTTGTCCTCCATGAAGTAGGGTACAGCAACCACGGGCTGGACCACCTCATGCATCAGCAAAAACTTCTGAGCGTCCTGCAGGTTTCTTTCAGTCAGGTTCACGTAGGAGCCAGAGTCAATGGTGCCGCACTGTGGGGGTGGTGAAGACAGAGAGGAAAAGTTTGACTGACTACATTAATAAAAGCTGAGCTCTTTGGGATGGCGCGCTACGTTAATAAGCAAGTTATTTGTGTCCCGAAGTACCGCAGAGATGGGAAAAGAGAGGGATTGAATGATTAAATGAACAAGGCTTTAAAGTCGATTGCCACCTCATTGTGATGGTTTGCTATCCTCACAACCATAAGGCTTTGTAGTAAATACACGGCAGCTGATGGAGGAAGAGTGAATAAATGTTTGACTAAGCAAGTAGTTATCTCTTTGATTAGATTCTTTCTCATGCATATATATTGCTGGTAAGTTTTATTGGTACCCCAACACTAATGTTTCTGATTGTTCATTTTATTTAGCTAAAAAACTAAGCTAATATCTTAAAAATGTTTTCATCTTGAGATCTTTATTATTGCTATTCATAATGTTACATTCATTCTCTAAATGCTGCATTATGATGCAAAAGCCTCCCCAAAAAATTAAATATCAAAATGACTTGCAGCCCAAATGTTAGGACCTGCTTGGAAAACAGCACAGTTGCAATAACAGAAGTATCTCACATAAATAGGTCGATTTTATAGTCACAGATTAATTTGGTTTTATCAGGTATTGTTGACTCTAAGTTCTCATTCTGTGTCCCAGTAGAGTTTTCCTACCGAAGCAGAGTCATTGCCACAGCATTTGGTTATAAGGTAAAACACGCAATATGTAAGTTATTTCCCTGAGTTCCTTTATTAAAAAGACTTCAATAAAGGGAACTGTCTCCAAATGGGAGTTAAAAGAGGGAAATATTAAGGAGTGGAAAGTATTTTTATCATACTGGAAGTTGCAAAATAAAAATGTGTTTGTTTTTACAATAAAATGTGTTCATTTCTTTAGTTTTAATGACGTAATGTAAATTAGTTACTAGTTATATTCCTAACTGTAAGGAATATACGGTACATCTTTTTGTAGCATGATGTCACTGTGCAGTGAGCCATGTATCTTCAAATGTAATTATGAAGATTTAGATAGAAGTGTGTTTTTAACGTATGTCCTACTTCTTAGACAAAAACCCCTAAAAACATTTGAAAACCCATTGGATTACCTATAAAGCGCACTGTCACAAAGCTGAAAACAGGGCAGCTATTCCAAGCTCACGAAAAGTTGACATTTTGGAGATACATGGTTTTCACAGGACATTGACAATACTTGTGTTATTTAAGGTTGAAATGCAGTGCCTTTGTTCCACCAAGCGGAATAGGACAAGGCGAGGCATAAAGCCAGTCCAGCTGAGGCAGAGCTGGATGAGTAAAGCTAACTATGCATGTCCTTTTCAGTAACAGAGGTCCCAGGTTGGGGTCAGGATTGTGGATTGAGGCCCCATCCATAAAGAACATGCATGATCCAAGACACAGAGCAGAGAAAACAAAAACAAGCCGTGCTCAACAATTACACTAACCCAAATGACTGGTACTGTTTCTGTTTTGAACATAGTATCACAGATGCACTGCACGGATTTGCTCCAGGCTAACAGTACACAGCCTCGTTGTACTTAGCCGAGGCTGGACCTTGGGTGGCGATTAGTTCCTGCTGACTAGCTACAGTTCCAACAGCACGGACACTTTATACAGATCAATCCCTGGCCTTCCCTGGGCTGACAGATGAGAATCATGGTGGGCTTCCCCGGGATGGGCAACGGATCAGTGCCCTCGCCACATCAGGAGATGGGAAATTAAAGCCCTGAAGGACAGGCCAATGGAACACTGTGTCTTCGTGCTTGTGTGCCTTGAATGTGTAGCGTGTGAGTGGTGTGGGCTATATAATAACATATGTCTCACGTTTCTTTTTGTGGTTTGTCCTTGCATTGCATGCATGTGTGTGAATCCCAATGTGTCTGCATTACTGCCACGGCGTGACAAAGTTAGGCACTGACCAGTGAAGGTCTATGACATCACAGGGAGATGGATGTGTGATTTCCACAGTAAAGTCAAGGTGAGGGACAGAAACATCATTTGGCTGAGGGCCCATCCAACACTCAGCTGTCCCGCTCGTCATCAGTGTGCTGTGCTCTGCCAGGATGATAAGTGCCACTGAGAAAGATGGTTGTAGTACAGCGAGTTTTTGCCAAATAGGCTTTTGTTTACAATATATGATCTGATTATAATATTTTGTCGTTTTTTGGCTCCCAGTGGTCATACGTAATGTTCTAAAGCATAGAAAACTGACACCTTGAATTCTCTAAGATAACACATCTCTCCATCAGCATTTGACTCAAACTCTAACTTCACACTTTTTCCTACATATGACGCTTAACAATGAATGTGTTTTTACAGTAAGCAATTACAGTGTGACAGAAAACCTATACAACACAGAGATGGTATTAGCTCCTAACGCCCAGCGAACATGACTCATAGCCTGAATAAACCCAGCAGGATCAATCCGTGTGGTTCAAATAAATAGGGGGATTTTGTCTGTAGACAGACAGGGAATTAAGCTCTCAATCAATGACCAGTGTGCGTGTGGAGTGATGAGTTCACAGTCATAATTATACCTATTTGGCAGCAATCTCCAACCTTCTCTTTTTGTGGGTGTATTTGTGTACAGTAGATACGTGGCCAGAGTCTTTTATAGGATTGGTCTCCTGTAGGTGTATGTTTGTGCATGTACACGAGTGTAGGTGTGTGTGCACAAAGGGGGTGGGGGACAACGCGCAGGCCATAAATCCTGCGCTCGTAAATCTAATCCCCCAACATTGACAAATGCTTGATGAAGATGTCACTGAAACCTAGATAAAGTGTGCATCGGTCCAGCAGTGAGGAGCAGCCATTGTGCCTGAGCTTAAGTGGAGGGATGGGGATGGAGAGGAAGAACTGGTTTATCCTTCAGAAACACAGCCATATAAAAGCATAAGGTGTATAGAAAGCTCTCTGTGATGTACCTACAGTATGCTGAACAGGATAAATCTTTGGTCAGCACTGACCAGATAGAGGAAATTGGTTTCCTTGTAGGTAAGTGAATCCCAGACATATAGATATATGAACGCAATGACAGTGAGACTCTTTCTGCGTTACAGATTCGTGTGTATGTATTTTTCTTAGTAATCTGTCAAAGCCAGCACTTTTTCTTCACAAACATTTCATCCACTTTTTTTTCTGCATGAGCATGCCATTATAGATTATGTGTGTGCAACTTCTCGATAGCGGGCATTGCGAATGCGTCATGCATCAGCTGGCTTGACGGAAACATGATCGAGGGCCTGTGATGGGAAACGTGTGGAAGTGAGGCGTGTGTCACTCATTGGCAGCCAGACCTCAGAAGGAATTCAATCCCTCAAGGAGAACTGTGTGGATTAGCTCCCCCACTATCTGCTAAGCCCGCTCCAACTGAGAACCACTTCTGCTAATAAAACATTCCCTCTGTGTCATCAGTATATAGCAGCACCTAAAAATCGGGATAAGGTGCCCCGACACTGCTCAGTTTGCCCCTTTGGGTTTTAGGATGGAGTATAAACATAAAGTGCCACATGTGCAAAACAAGGACAGTTTATTAGAAAGAGACTAGAGTTCACAGAACGAGGCTATGAAACATCTTAAAGGAATGATTGTGCCATTGTAAAAACCACTGGGTTTTATAACGAGTGGTCGTAATGTGTGTGTGCATGAGCAGAGAGGGGGTGAAAGAGAGGAAATTAATGAGAGTAAAGAGCTTGCTGGGACTCTGAGGCAGGCTCGTCAGAGTGAACACATTTATTTATCAGGAGACACACACACACACACACACCACATGCATCCATTTCCTTAGGCACACTCACAGTCACACACACTGTTTCGCTGATTGGGCAGTGTGTTGGGCCTAAACTACCTCAAGCATGAACAAATGATCATTAAGGATTAGCTCTGCACTTTAACTCATGCCCACACATCATGTTTTTGTAGCCATGCTAGAGGTGATAGTGATAGTCGGTGTGTTGGTCGGTCCAATGTTTTAGTACAGACTAAAATATCTCTGCCATGACATTTTGTACAGACATTCATGGCTGACTTTAGCGATTGCCTGACTTTTCCTCTGGCGCCTACAGTAGGTTGACATTTTTGTTCTTTACTGAAATGTAAAATGTGAAACTACAACTAACTATTGGATGGACTGCCACAAAATATTCATGAACCCCTCAGGGTATTATGTAATTTGAGAAACTTTTTCCTCTATCGCCATCATGGACATTCCCATCAGCCTCAGCTGTACTTTGTGTTTAACGCTAATTTGAAAATGTTAGCATACAAAAACCCTAAACTAAAGATGGTGAACATGGCAAACATTATACCTGCTAAACATCAGCATGTTGGTCAAAGCACTGCACACCTCACAGACTCTTTGTCTTTGCTTCTGTGCTGTTATGTGTATAACATAATATGTATAGTATTATTACCTGAAAGTCTGGGTTGGGGTTGGGGTAAGGCAGCCATGCTGACCGCGAGTTCTCCTGGTACTTGAAGGGCCCGTTGAAAACCAGTGATATGGCACTGAGATTGAAGGCACACACCGCAGATGCAGCAATGCTGTTTCTGAATGAAGAAAAAAAGGGAAGAGAGACCCGACAAAGGGTGATGAGAGGATGGAGTGGATAATGGATGAGAGAGGAAGAAACAGAGGGACGTATTGGACGAAATAAATTTAGAAAAGAACACCATCGCATTAGCAGAAACCTCTTGTTTCCAACATTTGTTAATACTTGTAAAGCTGACCTCTGTATGTTTGTCTTGCTCTAAGCCAACAATACAAATGAAACACCGGACAGACAGACAGACGCAGACGCCGGCGTAAGTGATCGTCATTATTGGATTATAAATCCAGCAATAGAACACAATTAAGCTGTTCGGCTTTTCTGATTAACTGTACAGATCTCAGGTCTGAAATATAGCTTTGACTTTTTAAGCTGTCAGTTTCAACAAGTACCGATCTCCTCCCTCCGAAGAGAAAGTAAAGAATGAGAGTATTAACTCTCAACTCAAACTGTGAGACTTGGGCGATGTGAATTATAATCCAATGCGGCTGTTCATTAAACTCTGTGCCTGCAGGGGGAAATGTTTCCAATACCCTTCAAAATACTTCTTTTTCAGCAATGTGAAGGCATTGACCATAAAGAATAGATTACTCAGCTTTTAATAATGGTCAGTGCGTGTGTGCGTTCATGTGTGTGTGTTTGTGAAAATAGAAAATAATAGTTTTACATTCATGGGTGCATCCCATCTCTCACATCCCTCTTGTGCATGATATAGTGTGCACTTTTAATACGTGATGATAAGCTTCTTTCATGGGATTTAAATGTGAGATGGCACTGGGATGAGTGATCCTGTTTGCAGCTGGTTTGAGTGTTTACGGGAGGAGATTTCTACTGGAAATTCAATTAACAATGCACTTGGCCATGTAAACCTCACTGTCATACTGTGAATCAGTCTATTTTATATAGTCAGTGTTCATGGTACGTGCCAAGTTAATGCAGATGCAAGCAAAGTGTTTGTTTACACAAATGACAATGTGATGCCAAAAACGCTGAATTATACATGAAGCTATTCTGCGGGTGAATTAAAAACAACAAAGAAACATCTGATGATATGTATCAGTATTTTTCATCTGATATCAACATGCTGTGAGCTGGAACTCACTTTGATTTATCCTTCACAATACAAATTAAACAGACTATCAAATATACCAATGGAACTGCAGTGATTGTGGAAATAACTTAAATAAATTTTTTTTGAATCAAACAACTTGATAATTTACTTTATCTGATTATTTACAGAGGCTGGATTTCTTTTAAAGACGTTTTATGCAAATTGTAACAAAGATAATAATGACTCGGGGAAATCAGAACAATTTGTAAAAGAAACAATGGCAAACAATCAGCCATGGCAGAAAGGAAAATCAGTTTGTCAAAATTTTGTAAATGCAAAATTGAAATGTAATAATGTGAAAGGATCAAATTGAAACATGCTGTTTAAAAATACAATGAATAAAGCATAAATCGAACATCTGTTTTGTTTTGAAAAGTATGTAAGTATGTATGCAGCAAAACAGGGTAATGTTACAATAAAATGTTGTCATACACTAACACTAGGACTAACCAGTGCTACACTGCAATACACAAACAGTGCTGTTTCTTTATTTCCATGTTTCTACGGGGACCATCAACTGGAGGACTTTTTGCCTGGGACTCGTTTTTTAGATATCCATATCATGTATGTAGCCATCAGGTGCATATTTAAGACACCTTTTACAAGGTTCTTTTTTTTATGTCAGCATGGGGAAGCCAGCTGGAGACAGTGTTTTCAATCAACTCTCAGAGGTAACTCTTAATTTGCTAGCTAAATACAGCTGATAAAATCTGCGAGGTACAGTCGTTATTTCAGCCGGCAAAGTTGCCGGTTGCCAGCTACAAATGTGTAGCTGCTTTTGCCTGAAATCAAGGATTACTAAATTACTAAGAGGTTTGCCACCATATCATCAACTTCAAACGAGTCCAGAATGCTTGAGAGGTGTAGCAACAGCAACATAGGGGGTCTGGGTTCAACGGCCATTTGTGGATGTACATTCTGTTGGAAAGATGTCAACATTTTGTAAGTACAGTATGAAGGAAGTAAGAAAGTTGTTGAAATTGTACTACTGTAAACTCCCATGTTACTCACACGTTGGTAGTAAAAATGCCGTAGAGTAGCTCCAGCTCAGGCAGGTAAAATGTTCCCTGCAGCTCGTTGTAGTTGAAAGGGATTTCGCCTGGTCGGGAACAGTTCAGCCTGGCTTTCATGAAGGTGGTCCACGTGTCCTCTAGGAGGAAGCGGCCGCCGATGTCATTTTTACAGACACGCCCTGCGCGGGAAAATACTGTCCGGCCACAGTCATGCTCCACTGCGTTTTCCCGGAAGAAGAAGTAGGTGAAGTTGCCGATATCGTAGGAGGAGACGAAGTTCGGCTCTGTCAAAGGAGAGGTAACAAGAGATGAGGAAAATGAGTGGGAGAAACGAGACTTAGGAAGAAAAACTGAAAAGAACTAAGATAAAGATGAAGGGCAGAGAGGGGAAGAATAAATACTCAAAGAACAATGTTTAAGGCTGTGGGAGTAAGAGCGAGTGGGAGAGCAAATGGGTATGTGCTATGACTGATTGACTCGCAGTGTATGTGAGCGTGAGGCCCACACAACAGCAGGTGATCAGGATTAATAACTACAGGCCGTGTTATTAATATCGTTGTGTTGTAATAAGAAAACTAATTTTTCACTCCCAAAGCTGAAAGGTTAGGATGAGAAATGACCAAAACAGGTGTAGCGTAATAGCTCTCACCCTATCTGAAACACACGACCTCCACGACACTGTCATACAGCTAAAGCGTTCATCTTTATGTATGACATTATTGGATCTAAACCGCACACTTTATTCTCGCTGACAGTGATTTAATTCACCTTTAAATGAAAGTGTCCCCCCCCCCCCATTTCAACCAACTTCTCCTCTGCACCTTAGGAGGGCAGTGCAGGGGGAGACAGAGGAAAAAAATCAATTTGCCATAAAATTAGTTATTAAACCTTTTCCCAGAAGGTTGCTGCAAAGCGATGTATGTGGTGGCTTTTAATTTATTTTTTCAATTTAGCTTAAATGTGAATCAGATAAAAGTCACTTGCTGACAAGATACTGATTGACCCGCTCCTCTGTAGGCTGGACACCTTAAGCCGTCTGAAGTTCTCCAATCTGCACTGAGGAGGTTTATGTTTGAAGTGGGTCTGAGCTTTCAGGAAAAAAGACATTGATTTCTGAAGAAAAAAAAAAAAAGAGTGAGATAAATATAAAGATTTTCTAGCTGGTTACTAACTTAAGAAATCATTGTTTTTACTGATAAAAAGCAATAGAACAATTACGAAGAGAGGATCTTTTTTTCAGCATTCGCTACACTACTTTGCGCAGCACAGTGGTGATTTGAGAGGGAATACAATCCTTCAACCAAGAGAGACAGATTCCAACTCCCATGTTAGATAAACATCTGCCATGGTTAAGTTTCCTTGAGCAAAACACTGAATCCCCACCAGATGCAGTGCTGATGTTCAATAGCTGTGACGGGGCGGGAAGCAAAAAGAAAATGTTCTCCTTCATTGTGTTTCTTTCTGCTTAAAATGAATTTATCTTTTTACACACATTTACAGTGTCACAAATCTCTATCTGGACCCCCCCCCAAACTTTGGCAGCCCCCTACCGTTCAGCCACTTGGAGTTGTACTGGGCAGTGCGCAGCGGTGGCAGGCCGCCCAGGCTGCGGTAGATGGCGGGGTCTCGCCCAGAAAAGTCCATGGCCGTGGCAGCGTACAGCTCCCCGCTGGAGGTGATGAGGGCAGTGGAGTTGTGGAGGGGGTTGTAGGGACACCGAGCCATCCCACTGATCTGATCATGGATCTCTGTCAAATTTGTCAGCTACAATATAGAAAAAGAAGAGGATGAGGTAGGGGACCTTAGTGTAAGGTGGAAAGAGGAAAAATAGGCATTGACAGGATGCAGATGTTACCTGCGAAAATTACTTTGTTTGTTTTTAACAGGAGTATCCCTTGTGTTAAAAATCGAAAACAATTAGATGCATTTTCTTATTATTTCTAAATAATAGATCATTGAGTATCAAAGGGCAACATTAAAATGCAGACCGGAGAAGTCTTTTGATGCTTGGTTTGTTCCTGCCAATATGCACATGGTGCAGACAAAAGAAAAAGAAGTTTCATCTCATTATGTTTTGTTTGGTTTACATCTACTGCGAAACACAACACAAGATATATGTGAGCAAAACGTTCAGGAGCAGGAAACAAAATCAGAGAACGCATTTACAATCATTAGCAGCATAAAACAAACAAATAGTGCAGCTGCCACCCACTCCAGTGTTAGGAAACCACCTGTTAAGAAAACAATACAGTCCCTACAACAGGCTTCTTCAATAAAGTTACTATTGGCTGCAGTGTTTCCTTGGTTTGGTTTCTGATGTCTCTACAGGACATCCAGCTGTTTGCCTGCTTATAACATTATTATACCACATCTTTGAGAAGGCTCTTTGAGTTCAAAAGCGGCTTGATGTGAGATGCAGTCTTTCCTTGCACTCTGCCTTTGAATGTGAGGCCAAATCCGACTGCCCGCTTTTTAAAAATACTTTACAGCATGACCCTGGCTTAGCCCTGACACACTGCTCTGGTTCCGAGTTAAAATAAATATTAAATACCAGCCATAGTGACTCAACCTTGAATGTAAAAAAGGAGTAATTCGTTTTTTAAATCCAATATGTAATTATATTTTATGGTGCAAAAGTAAACACGCTATACAGGGATTAGCTCATGGTTTGCTCTTCCATCCAAGTTCATCTAAGTTCTGCGGGCAAATGCATGATGCAAAGCAGAAAGATTGTACTAATCTCAGGTTTTGAAATCCCAAAATTAAAATGATTCTATTTGCAATTACTTTTCCATCAATCAGGTTTCCATATTTTTGACTCCTCGCTGGTTGCAGAGGACCTCCGTAACAGCACATGTCTCGAAAGATTCACAGCTCAATCTCTCCTCTCCATTCGCGCATTTTCACGCACTGAAGAATATGTGGACAGCTCTTCCTTACAGGAGGCCAGACTCCATTCAGTGTTGAGGATACGGGCAACTTCTTTTGCCAATTTCCTGGAGCCGGTCGATTTGGATCAAGGGTTCTGTTAACTCCTGCCACCTCTGCTCCACCCAAACCACAACAAAACAGAGCAGCCCTGTCCGAGATGAAAGCCCAGTATTGACGAGACTTTTTCTGTGGGCCGGAATTTAAGGTCAATTGGGTCATTTAGAAAAACAAGAGGAGGAGTGATAAATAGATAAACTGCAGAGCATCCGTTGCATTTTGAGGAGGTGGAGTGAAAGTCATCTCTATAGTGAACCCAGCAGCTGTGCGAGTAGGACACTGAAGTGACTATGAATGGCTCTGATTGAGACATTTCAGAAAGAGACAGCTCACAGTCAGTTGGATGCTATGTATGATACTACTGAGACACTATTGTGGCTATGCAGAGAATATTGCCTGAAAACAGCAAAAAGAAATGTATTCAGTGAATCTGGTATTTGAACTGGCAAAACACAAAATCCACAAATGCAAATACATCAATTCAGTAATCCTTACTGAAACCAAAGAGTACACTGACACAAAAGCTGTTAAATTATTAAAATGTGCTTTTTAAAATGGTTTTATGTAAAGACATTGCCATGGCTTCTGTTTTTCGTTAATGGCGTATTAAAAATAAGGTCCCTCACAAAAATACTTCTCCCATTGCCAGGATCATTCTCATTATCACCACCATCGTTGTCATCATCAGTGGCAGCATGACTAAAAGTCAGGGAAATTTACAGCTGTTCAGTCTATAACCCCCGAGCACTTATTAAACTAATAGAATATTCTGCTCCTTCTCAGTTCATCCATCACAGCTGATAGTAAATCTGTCCGAGCATGATTCCACTGCTGTTGCTGTGCCCAACCAGTGTTTCACATTAACGCATGTTCAGTGGGTAAATATGACAGCACCTGATGAAATACTGCTATAATAATGTCATGACATTTCAACTATATGTATTTTCACAGCGGTAAACAGTCATTATGAGCCTGTGACCTTTGGATGCAGTGCTATTGGACAAAAACAAATGTCATCATAATAGTAAACTCCTCTCTCCTCCTCTGAAATCTCACAGAAGGAGACATACTTATTTGATATGTTCTCAGGTAAGCTCAATGCTCTGACATTTTAAATGTTAGGCTATACTTAACTTCAGTGAGTACCACACAAAAAAAGTTTCTCAGCTCACACTTCGGTTATTGAGAAACATGGGTATTAGCACAGTGCACTTTTGTAATAAAAATGAAAGGGTAGGAGCAAGTTACAAACCAGTGGTTAAGGAAAGAGCCTGCTGACACACAGTAGAACCTCAAACTGAAAAGCCTGACTAAACATCCATTTAAAACGTGGGATAGAGGGCAGAAAGGAATTTGTAGAAGCATGAAGAAGGGCAAAGCGGCACAGATGAGACAAGGATATGTTTAGGTGTAGGCCAACGCCTTGATTATCGGGAGTAATGAGCTTAAGGCAGTATTTTGATTGCGACACTTAACAAGTTTGAGGTAACGCGACTTCTTAAATAAGCGAGCTTAATAAGATTCATTTTATAATTAGTCTACATCCCTGACTGCACAACAAAGGAGGCGAGAACAGCCACAAGAGCTCATACTGTAAATCCTGTGATATCAAGATCACCACTCAATCACACCTTGATTGAATGTATTGATCAACCTTGAAGTTTCCTTCTGACATTGTCAATTAAATCACTAACACTTCAACCTTTATATTTATAAAGTTATCAGGCTTACCGTGCTTGCAATATCACTGTTATTCAAGGATAATTTTTGTACTGAAAATCTCTTTTATAGATTTTCAGTAAGAACTGAGAATCAAAAAGAAAGAAACATGGATGCAACCTGGATTCTTGAGGGGCTGCTATGACCTGGAAGGTGAGTGTCACGTCACTGACAAAGTTTTTGGTAGACTTGTTAGTTTGTCTAATTGTACGGAAAGAAGTTAATCAGTGACGAAACACATAACACCACTGAAACATTTGCAAAACTCTCTACAGCAAAGAGGAAGACGCTTGTCTAAACATTTTCCTTTATTCTGTCCAAACAATTTTATTATCTCACACTTTTCCCTCAAATTCTTTAAAGCGGGACTATGTAACAAAACAGCAACCCCTGTGGCGACAAGTGACAATTATGGTATAATGACACATTTTGTATGACAATACCACAAGCAGTGGTAATGATCAAGTCAATGAAATGAGTCGGTGACCTCTGATCTACAAGAATATCTAAGGTTTATTAACATTAGCTTACAAGGCTGTATCAGCAAAACCTGTGAGTGCACTCAACAGAGAAAGGCTGCATTTTATTGCTCATGAATTCGCCTTTTCACTTGTAAGAGGAAGAATGTGTTATGTTTTCCTCAAAAAATGACTTTAATGTGTGAAAGACTCACACCAATCCTGTTCAATATGTTGGTCAGATAATTAATAGAATGGAGTAGACTGACTTTACTTGGATCAGACAAGGGAGATTACATGGTAATTTAAATAGAAAAAGTCTTAATTTGGGTTAAGAATAATTAGCATTCATGTAATTCCAGTCAAACAAAAGCAGCCTGGTAGAAACAAACAGATAAATGAGTCTACAAAGAGAAACTCTGCTGTTGTTCATACCGTTCGATTGGTGCAGATGGGGGTGAAGGCGTTGGTTCCACAGGTAAACAACCTGTTCCCATTCACCAGCAGCACCCTGATGTAGTTCTGGCACTCTTCCTATGGAAACACACCAGCAAACACACATATCACAGTTAGCAGTTAGCAAGAGCGCCATTATCTATCCATTGACAAGTGGCAGCATTAGGCAGAGGGACAAAATTACACTTTATGCCAATAAAGGAGACAAACACCTGAAACCACGGGAGGGCTACTTTAAAACGTGACCAAGCTTGACAGAGTCAAATCAAGGCTAATGCCCACACGGGCTAGCCATGTCACATCTTAGTTCAACAGGGACCAGATTTGGAGAGGGATCTGAATGAGGTGGAGAACAGATAAATGCAGCAGGCGTGGGAGAGGACCACTCAGGGTTAGTTTAGAAAATTGCCGTGGCTTTGTTGACTAGTCAAAAAGTGAAATGAAAGTGTAGCCTCTCAAAGGCTTCATTCAAGCAAGTTTCTTTTTAGCATGCTCTCTACATTAATCAATTCAAACCACTTTTCTCTAAATGGTGTTGAAGTACACGCTTTTCTTTCTCTTTTCTTGGCTCGTTCCTCCTCTGAGGGTTTGGCCTGGGTTTCTAGCAAACCACTCAGCACTTGGTTAAAAGCGTACGGCAAATAAAGTAGGACAGGTGGAGTGAATGATTGATTGAATGATTGATTGCCGCCAAAATTCTTGAACTGTCAACATCGCTGTCTGGCTTTCATTCAGCTTTGCTGGGGATTTCCATCAACAAAACTCATAGCAAATGTAACCACAACAGTCAGTATTCATGTCAGAGAGTGGCATTTGTTTTTTTCCTAGGAAAAGGTTAAAACTGATACAGTCCCCCTCCATCTGAAAGGGGCCATGGCTGGGTTGTTGAGGGCCCCTCGTACAAATTTAAAACCTTGTAAATCTGCTATTGTCTAAGCCACTCGAGGTGCCGAGGGCGACCCTCCCTCCCCCTCATCCCCCTCTGAAAGGTCTGATTTAGGAGTGGCATCATAGAAGAGATGAAGGGATGAAGGAGGGGAAGGGCTTTTATATCCCCCTATCAAGATGGAGGTTGACTCGTAAAACAACTCGTTACCTGGTGCTAAGCACAGCCTAAGTATGTGTGTGTGTGTGTGTGTGTAGTAACACTTGTTATGTATGCCTATATATCTGTGCTGTTTGTACAGCTTGTTGTGTACTGTATGCTTGTGTATATGTGTACGCATGGGTGCAAGGGGGGGGGGGGTTGTGAAGGGTCTGCATAATTCATTTCTTCTCTGCAGTTTGTTTACCGTAAATAGCGCCATATTTAATATTTGCCCAGCCTCACAGTCTTGACTTGTTTATGAAAACTTCCTGACAAATGTTCCACGTCTGTACTGTAATACAGAAGCTGTTATGCTTGGCTCTTGCATTATAAAACAAAACAGAGGCAGCAATCAAGTCCTGTCAAGTCAATTTAACTCTCCTTTTTGTTCCCGGTTGAAATAAATCAAATACACAAGAGAATAGCAAGCGTGTGCATTAAAAAAATAATAAAAATACAATCACTTCTAAATTCACTCAAAGTACAGGCACGGTATCTGTGTAATAGCTTAAGCGATGGTATATTGCTGCGCGCTGAGCTAGGTAATAAACCACCGGAAGCCCTGTCAACTGTGGGAGAATGAAGTCTTTTAAGGCTATTCTTAGTGTACATCACAGGAACTGATCCTCAGAAGAGAACAGTGAGCGAAACAATTCGACTCTCTCAGACAGCAGTGACTCTCAAGGACTGAGGTGGCTTTGGTCTGTAATTCACAACAGCTATCTTGTGGTGGCCAGCCCATGCATGGCTATTATGGGCCCCTAACCACCTTTCTCAGGAGGATAAATACACAGTGGTGCACACACACACAGGGATCAGGGCTGGGCAGTTCATCTACAAGTCAAGTTCAGCTCTAAACCAGCTGTTTGGTGGACAAGTATGGCAGTTAACCTCATACAAAAACATACACTTCTTCATAAAAAGAAGCTACAAAAACAATAGGAACTCCCTTTATGCAAGGTAAATAAGCATAATTATGTGGTTGGGGAAGCTTTTTACTTCATACCAAGTTGATTTAGATCCTTTTTGAGGACAGTCACACAAATAAAGCAGGGATTCCCGGTGAGTTCATATGTCAAAGCTGAATAAAGAGTTTTGTGTTGCGTTCATGCTTCAACATGTTTCATCATAACTTGACATTTTTTGGTATTTTAGTGAGCTACTTGATTGTGATGTGTTCTCTCGAGCTGATTCAACACAGCCTGTAAAAAATAAAGGGAGATCTGTGATTTCTGTCTTTAGCCATTATGCAGCAGCAGCAGCATTGATGCACCGGTGGGAAAGTCCACATCTGGGGCCTTCAGTTTCACTGGTAAACAACATTCATTCCTATGTTATTTTTATAGATAACCAAACCCACAGGAAAATGTTGAACAATCATAAGCTGTTTTGAAGGATACAGCTTTGTAGTTGGAAAAAATGTTCAGCAGGGGTGGTCTGGTGGAAGTTTCTTTTCTACTTAGTAATTGTTTATATTATTGTTATAGTATTAAATGGGAACCCCATCAAATATTAAGGTTATCTTGGGTTGGGCTTGGACTTTAAAACTTTAGCCACATTAGACAATGACAGTGGGTCATTAAATTCCCTGACCCCTTGAAAAAATGTGTTTGTTTATGAACAAATACCTGCAAAACAAATTTCATAAGATATACGTTTAAAGCCAATTAGCAAATACTAGCTTGAACATGGTAAACAATATACCTGCTTAACATCAGCATGTTAGCATTGTTACTGTGAGCATGTTAGCGTGCCTATGTTAGCATTTTAGCTCAAAGCGCTGCTGTGCAAGTACAGCCTCACAGAGCTACTAGCATGACTGCGGACTCTTGCATTACACACAGAGTGTGAAGTTTGAAATATATGTTGGCATTTACCAAACAGAGAGGGTCATTATGGGAAGTGTAGGGTCTAAGGTTTTTGTCTCTCACGTCCCTAACTTAATGGAATACTAAATTGCTGGAATTCAACTTTAATTGACCAATAGGGTCAGTTAGCTGCAAAGTTACAACCACGAACCATGAACCAGAGGACAAGATGATTTTTTTTTTAATTATCATTACGAAAAGTTCTTTTTCTCAACATAGTGACAAGTGTTTGATAAAGCAATATAACAGTGTGACATTTCAAATACTGAGGCATCACTCAAACTCACCTCAGATTTTCCACGGCTGAAGCAGGCTCCCTTGGTGAACTCATCGCAGTGCCACTCAGCCTCCTGCAGAGAGAGTGAAAAGCAGTGTAAGGCTCCCAATATACCATCAAGAAGAAGAAAACATAAGAAACATTTGGTGCCATGTCACTATGAACCACTCTGAGGACCTCTCAGGGAACCTAAACAAAACAATTCCTGGCTCTCAACTGTGGCAAGACGTGATGTTTGAGATAGCCTGGCAATAAAAATGCCACAGAAAACATGAAAACACACATCTAATAGAAACATACACTGCAATGAGTTAGACACCCTGGCTGAAGCACTGATGTCTGGGTGACTATACTTTGCTTTGGATAAAAACAGAAGCAAATGGTAAATTTATTTGACATCAAGTCTTCACTGTATTCTCAATCCCACATAAACACTCACACATACACACTTAGGGTACACAGAAGTTTATAAGCCATGTTAAATACAGACACAGAATCTAATTAAGGTGTATACCAAGCATAGACCTCAAGAAATGATAGGCAAGTACGCAAAGAGTTGAATGCCGATTTGATTTATGTGTGAGGGAAAAGGAGGGATCTTAAGAGTCCCAAGAGTAGGATGTCAACGTGATTTACATGCAAGGAAGAAACAGAGGTTTACATTTTACTACAGGAGGGAGAGGAATAAGAAGATAAAACCTCTACTCGTCTGCTCCGAGGGTGAAGACACCAGCGTGCTCCAATTTCTACCGTTTAATTTCAGTGTGACCTCTGGGGGCGTTTCTCATTGATAAAAGTTCTCTATTCATGAAATGAGTGTTGGCCTCGGGACAGCAGCGGACCGCTAAGACACTCACGCTTGTGACAGGCAGAATTAGCCGTCACTGCCACCAGCTTCATATGATCGGCAGAGAGAGGAATATTTAACAGAAAAACTGGCTGCTGCAATAAATACTCTTAATGCCAAGTCACGAAAAGTCTCCAAAAGTAAAACTATTCAATTTCTTTCTTGGCCACAAAGTTACGCCTTTCCTACAGTAATAACCTGGCTAGTGGCCAGACGAACAGGACTTTACTCTCTGTGGGAATATAGTAAATATCGCTAACTGAAAGAGAATATTTCACCTTGGTATCAGAACTGTTCTTTGCCAGGACGAGAGGGGAAAGGTAAGCTGAACCCCGTCAGCACTAAGGAGAACTTCTTTCATTTCCTCTTTGAAAAGGCTCTGGGAGTTTCCTCTGTGTGTTCTATGACAAGGCCTTCGCTTTCGGCCTCACTGGCCTTTGGGAGAAACACCCGTATGCACACACATACACACACTCACATACATAAATGCACACATCATCAGTGACAGGAGGGAGCTTAGAGACGAGAGAGCTCAGGGTGTGTGGAACTATTCAGGGAGGATAAGATGTGGAGTATTAATGGGAGCTGGCTTCTCTCTTTTTCTGTGTGTGTGTGTGTGTGTGTGTGTTTGTGTAGTGTGTGTCAGTTCACATTCCAGGTCAAAGCAGGCTATTCTGGGGCCGTGCAGCCACCACAGACCCAAACCACACACATCAGCACAAGCAGCCTGCACAGTGCACACACAGCACCAAAAGTTAAATGTGCTTTCTCTAATCGCCGGGGGGGGGGGGGG
>JAVQJD010033028.1:0-25464 GCA_036023655.1 Nannoperca australis | reverse complement strand
TGTGTGTGTGTGTGTGTGTGTGAGTTAACTGTCTACATGCATTTGAGAGTGTGTCTTTCAGTGTGTGTGTGTGTGATAATGTGTGAACAATTTCACCAACGCATTGTTTCTTTTTAATCACTCGGCTAATTAGCAGCTGCAGAGCATCTACATCTCTGAACACACACACACACACACACATCACACGGGACAGTGCTGATCAAACAAACACACAGCCCTCCTCCATGACGTCATTTCTTGTGCTCATCTGTTGACCTCAGCTGACCTCAACAATTTAACCTTTTAAACTCTACCGCTCTAAAAATATATTTTCATCATCTGATCATCTGGAAGAACAAACTCTCCTCAGAGGATCGACACTGCAGAAAGAATCATATATGAGTTAGTGTCGGGGGGGTCCAACTTGCTGCTATTGGCCTCATATCTGCCCATCAGTGTCACTAGCCTCTAAAACATTTGTCCTCATTTAGGCTAATCACACGTTTCCTGACAAGTAGACTGACATTGTGTTCGTGTTGTGTAAGCCACCTTCAGTTATTCTGCTCTAACCAGTCAGTAGTGACTGATGTGCAGCAGGAATGAGTTATTTCTAAAGGTCGACTTAAACAACCTGATCTCATCAGTGATAGCAGTCATTGTTCTCTTTGGATTGGACTGGAGAGAACAGGTACAGCTCTGATTGGCTGTGTTGTTTTCCAGTGAGCCCAACACGAGACCCTTTTCAAACACTTCTGAGCTGTGGGCAACAATTCAGAGGTTTCAAGCCAGGATAAACCACATGACTCTCTCTCTCTCTCTATCTTTATCATTCCGGACAAACTCATAATGCTGTACTAGCACGATACAACTATCTTTCTTCTACCTCCTCCGTCTACCTTTTCTCCACCTCTGTTTTCTTGCTTTAAATATTTTTATTTTTCATCCTCTCATTTCCTTTAGTCTCTTTTCCCTCTGTGTTGTCTTCCCTTCCTTCTATCTCCTTATCTTTGCCTCCTTTACTTTCTATCTTCCTTCCTTCCTCCTCTTTTCCATTCACCCTCTCTCTGCCTTCATTTCCCTCCCCCTTTTTCTAGTCTTAATCAATCAATCTCTCATCTCCTCAGATCTCGCTGCTCTGTTTCTTTTCTTTCTCTCTATCTGATGTGTTGCCACACTGTTGCCGTAGCAACGTGTGATTTGGGACAACGTGCAATGTCTCAGGTGTGTTTGTGTGTATGTATGTGCGAGACCGCAGAAGGGGAATAATGTGTCTGAAAAGTAGAAAGAACGTGTGTGCATGTGAACGTAGCAGCATAAATAAAGATAGTGAACAACGATGAAGTGACGTGACTACGCTTATAAACGTGAGGTAGAATTAGAGAAAGGTTTACGTGTGTTTTCTCAGGATGAATTGTCAGTACGAATATTACAAAGAGAAAACAAAAAAAAAAATTACCAAAAAGCCTACAGAGAGAAGAACAGACTGTGATAAATACAGGAACAGGTGGAGAGAAGGTCAGAAGACCCCATGAGGGGAAATGGAGAAAGAAGTGGAGAAGTTAAGGATGAACAATCGATACGACACCAGAAGTGAAATCGGAGAAGACATCTAAGAACTGTAAAGGTGTTCATGGGAGAACAGGTGAAAGCTAGAGAAGGTTAAAGCAGAATAGAGGCCTCAGTGTGTTGGAGTACCAGCGCAGGCCTGGTTGCCTAGTAACGGTTGCAGGGTAAAGTCTCAGCCGTCTGATTGGAAGAGAGACTGGAGTGACTCAGCCTTATGTTGCACAGCCATTCCTCTGTGAAAAACAACAGAGGTCTGGAAACATTTTAACCCAGCAGTGGAAGAGGAAAAGGCCGGCGGCACCGCGCCGCATTTTCATCTGTCAGATCAGTGAGACGCCACGATGGGTGGGGCTGTGGGTGGAGCTACAGTCAGAGCTATGGGTGGAGCCGACAACAACAGACGGCAGTTGGTTCAATCGACTATTAAGCTACGTTTGCAGTAAAGTGCGTACTGTTAATATCTAGTGTACTGTAGATGCACAAAACCTTCCACAAGAAAAAACTGTGTTGTGTTTTGTGTAGAATAAAAATCTTATTATATATTAGATGCATAACAGAAGTTACATATTTAGTTTAAACCTTCAATAACAGAAACAAGTGTGCCAACACAACATTGACATATCATCACCTATTAAGATGAACTTTATTATTTATGGTGAACTTCAGCAAACAGTTGCTTATTAACACGTCCAGCTGTTACAGAGCAACATTATCAAAGTCGTGTTTCCGGCCGATGTTAGTCCAATATAGTCTCAGATATCTGGTTCTTTAGCTTCTAAATGTTCTGCCATGTTTACCAGGTGGTCTCTAAAAACAGTAATGTTGTGGGCCAACAATGAACCAAGACTCACTGTGAACCCCCATAAGGCCGAGGGTAGCTGCAGATTTGGGAGACCCGTCACATTGGACATTTTTCAGATCAGTCATTTTAACAGTAGACAAACTTCTTCATATAAACTAAAATTTGTGTAAATCTCTATTCAATTCCTCAAGTTGTCCACAAAATAATATTATCAAATAATACTTTTAAGTAACCGTGGACAATCTCAATTAAATTAAAAGCAGTCTGCGGACTAAAAACAACATTTAGGACTTAAGCTTGATCTTTTTATTAAATTCAGTAGTTTTAGCCCTTAAATGTATTTATACCATGCCTGTTCCAGCTACATCTTAATGTGTATAAGTGGTTCTGTTCCCTTGTGAATGTAAATCACAATTACAAAGAATAGACTCTGTTTCCAGAAGCAGAGTCTCAGAGCCCCCATGAGAAAAGACACACGAGGGACACTGTTGATGAGGGGGATTACAAAATCCACCCACCACCCAACCTCCACACATACTCCTCTTGATGCTCTGTACAACTACTCATATGGTTGATAAGGGTGAGGGGCTACATACCAGTAAAGATGGGGCAGAGCTTCTCCCAGCAGGTGATGCCACCCTCAGATGTGAACTGACCCAAGGCGACCTCCAGGAAGAAGACCGGCAGACCTCCGCCAAACAGGAAAATGAAGTAGGGGATGAGAAATGCACCTGGGTGGAGGGAAGGAAGGAAGGATGGAGAAACAGCAGGGGGGAAAAATGAATGAAAGAGAAGAGGACGTTCAGGAATGGAGGGAGGAAATGAAAGATGTAAAACAGGGAAAGCAGATAAATAGGCGTAAAAACATAATCAGCATGAATTCAAAGAAAAACTATGTTTGATAAGCAAATCTTCACAATATTCAAACAGATAGTGGTGATATTATAACGCCTTACCTCCACCATTCTTATAGCAGAGGTACGGGAAACGCCAGACGTTCCCTAAACCAACAAAGCCGCCAGCCACAGACAGAACAAAGTCCAACTTGCTTGCCCACTTCTCCCGCTGGGGGTGTTTGCCCTCTGCCTCGTCTTCAGGCCGGGTGCCAGGGCTCTTACCGGGAGACGGCTTCAGAGTGTCCTTATGGAAATCCTTCAGGCACTGAAGTTTCTCTTTTTGAGCCATTCTGTAGAAACAGACAGAGAAGGAGAAAGAATCCAGTGAGAATTGATCTAAAATGAATCCACTCGCTGCTGCCAACACATTAAAATCCAAAGAAATGTTCGGATGTTAACAGAACCAACTTGATGGTGGCTGCCTGCCTGCCAAAGAGGCTGGTAGAGCAACACAACCAATGATTTTCCAGCATTTGGCTGGTGGTAATGGTTTCTCAGTCTGGGTTAACCAACAGCAGTCACCTGGAATTGAAACCTTTAATATATGTGCTGAGAGACGAAGGGGAAAAACAAGGTGTTCCAAGGTGTTATGAATGCCCTTTGGAAAAATAAAGACTAGGTAGAAGATGTCTGTACTGTATACAGTTTTAGAGCTAACAAAACTATTTTAGTTGCAATGGGAATCAAACTTGTGATCTTATTACAGGAGAAATAACTGCCCCAAAGAGATGTCAGCTGCACAAACTATATCTCCTGACCATTCATCTGATGTGGCAGTAGAGCAAGCGTACAATAAATGAAAATAAGGCCCAATTAAGGAGCGTAATGACGACTTCCACAGACGTCCAAGAACATAAAAAGAGTTTGTGTTTCGCTACAATTGAAGGAATGAGGATGTTTAAAATTATGATAAATACCTTTCTATAGCTTCCTAAGTTTGAAGAAAGTCACTGGCAAACCATTTTACTACGCTTGTGCAGCATGGATCCTCAGTGGATTAATGATAGTCATTTACATCAACAACGCTGTCACATTTTATAATCTGTTCTTTACTGAAAGCCATCCATTAAACACATGCCTGGAAAGCTCTGGGTTCATGTTGAGTCTTGCTGCTTGGCTTCTTTGATCGTCTTTGAATTATACTGGCGAGGTCACAACACTGCTTCCCTCAATCATGTAAACAGTTTGTGCAAGCCTTTATAAAGTCATTACCAAACCACAAAGCCACACTCTTGGCTTCAGCCGGGTGCTACTTTTTTCTAAGGCAAGTGAATGTAGCCTGTAATGACATTCATTAAGAGCTGGGTTTATTACATTACACATCTGTTAATATAACTGTTCTCAGGGCCAGCACTGACTGTAAAGCATAACCTGCAAAATTGAGATATGATAGATGCAAGTGCACCTACCATGGTTTTGCTTCATTGTGCATTTTAAAAGCTTAGTAAGTTTTGTATTTGGCATAGTGTGGTTAATTCATGCTAGCTCAGATCAAATGGGCTCATTGTGATCTGGCCAAAGGAACTGAACTGGAGAAGAGACACAGAACAGTGATACTGAATGCTGGTGGCAGATTAGGGTTGGGTCCTGATAACAGATTTCATTTTGGATGTGATTCAGAGTTGGATTTGTTAAGCTCAGAGTTCAAAAAATATCTTATCAAAAAGGTATTTTGTTTGAAAGGTGCAAAACAAAATATAACACCCGCCCCCACGATAAGGAACAATAACGAATGTCCCAACTTCAAATTCTGATTATCACTTCTTCAAAATCAAACAAAAAACATACACAGCAAGCCATTCAGCGTCACCCAGCATGCTCACTGTTGAAGGAGAGATACTTTACGTTTAATTTACCTGCTCTGAAAAAGAGCTACAGCTAATCGAAGCCCAAACAAACTAACTTTAAAATGTCCCTTCAATGTTTTGAGTCAGGGCTCTGCTCTTCTTCCTCCTCCCATATTCAGATTAATAAATGAGACTTTTTGATTGGTTGGACATCTAAGCAGTGCGGCCAGGGCCACAATGACACAAACACAGCTGTAAATTTCCACCTGACAATGAGGGAGAGAGGAAGAGAGGGAGGGAGAGAGAGAGACTTGACAGTCAGCAGATGTCTGTCAATGTGGAAAATGTCATGTCTATCTCTTTCCATCAGCCAGGCTTCTCTCTCTCTCTCTTTCTCTCTCTCTCTCATTTATTCACTGACTTTCTGCAAGTTATTTACAGAGGGCGGGAACGAGGACAAGACTGCATTTTAGATAAATCCCCTATGGCTTCGCTGTCGCTGCCCACAGATACACACGTTTTGTTTTCCATGTGTTGTTTGCTAAATAGGTTTTTAACCAAGACTGCATTCTAGACACAGAGTCTACTTTTACCTAAAAACACTTACAAATCTTCCCAATAATATTAGCTTTTTTGCCATTGTGTGTGTGTGTGCATATGTGTCTAAGGATCCCTTAAACAAGTTAATAATTTCACAAACACATTTGTCTTCATGACTAACTTCCTGGACAGTTAATTAATAACACTAAGAGGAAACACTTTGTGTGTGTGTGTGTGTGTGTGTGTGTGTGTGTGTGTATGTGTGTGCGTCCGCAAGTATTTCCTGCTCTGAGAGACAGTGGACTCCATTATGTCTGTGACAAATTGTTAACAGAAGTTGATAGCACTGGCCATGAGTAACAGTCATATTACTTCAAGGATAGAAGTGGACTGACGTATTGATGTGATCAACGAAACCGGCTACAGTATATAAGTGCCAATAAGAGATCCTGCAACACTGGTTATTGCTCTTTGAGCACTGAGAGAATGGGAAAACTCACACCGTTTATAAAACCTCTTACTATAACTAACTGGAATCTAAAACATGATGGTCCAGGACCTAAATTTATTATTTTTTTCATACATTCTAGGCACAAGACATTTCACTTGTTTCACTCACTTAAAAAAAGGTAAACTTCATGTTGCCCCCTTTGCTGATACTGTATCATGATTGTATACCAAATGATACTACTAGTATTAATTAACAAACAGGATGGAAACCACTAGGCTCTATATTTGTGTGGCATCGGCACATGTGTGAAAGTCAAACTAAATTCACAATTCTTTGCAGATGATGACCCCCAGTGATAGCATAACACTATTGAAAAGTAGAGGACCCAGAATTGAGCCTTGTGGCACTCCATGGATGCTTTTGTTAACTCGCCTGTATAACAGCTACCCCTGTGTTTATAGGTGTCAAATGATACTTCCACAGGCCTGGTTACATTGGGCACAATACAATGTAACAGTAGACAAAAGAAACACCTTTCCTGTTTTTTTCCTATCTTTAATCCATTTATACCTGAGAACAGTGGTCAAATATAAGTTATACTTGCATATATTAAAAAGCTTGATCTCCTAGAGTAATGCCTTATTTTCACATTAAGCTCTTCTTTGGCTTTACTTGGCATATCCAGCCATCAACAAAACATTACAATATCTAAGTTGTTGTACAATAGCAAGAAGGGAGGGCCAAAACAGAGAAGAAGGATGATGAGAGTTGATGAGATCCACAGTCAATACTGATGCACATTATCAATTATTAAATACGTAATATGTGTGTTAATAGTATTACATGTTTGTTTTGCTACTTTGTTTCTGCATCCTACAACCTTATCAAGTTCAGGAAAGCTTTTACAACAACCCTCTGGTAGCACTTTACAACATTACAATCCTTTGCTCTACAGGAAGTGATGTATTTCGTATTGTCAACTCTTTTGTAAAATGCTGCTATAATTCTTACAAGCAACACTTTTCTCCACAGCAGCATTCACAACACTCAGTATGCTATCAAGGGGGCTAGAGGGTAACCAGTATTAAATGTCTTGGGCAATGTTGTTGCAATCATATTTACATTGCTGACATAAACTAAATGCAGTCCTTGAATTTGAAAAAACCCACACCAAGTAGTAAACGGTGCAAGCATTCACATAGGCTAGAACACCTACTGCTGCAAATAAATCTGATCTGGATGCCTCCTGGACATTTCCCTGTGGAGGAGCTCCACTGGGTGTACACCTCAGCATCCCCCAGTGAGAGCTGGAGGACAGGCCTGGGGAGAAGGATGTAGGCCTATGGACTACCTTGCTTACTTCACTGCCACCGTGACACAGACCTGTTTAAGCAGCAGAGAACGAACAGAACTGAGTGGTGAGCATGAGCAGAAGTCGCCGCCATGGCTAATCAGCCAAATAAAAGACTGCCAGAGAGTGTCAGAAGAGGAGTTTGCAGAGCCACATTTTTCCTTGAGTGAGTTATGAAGGCAGTGAAAGTAATTAGAGCTACTGTCATAAATTCTCAGATGAGATGATATATGAGAATGAAATGTTGCAGGGTTGCCTACAAAACGACCTCCAGAGAGTGATACTGGACGTGGGAACCGCAAGGAACTGTGGGACGTTTCAAAGCTCAGGCCAAAAGCTTGGTGTAAAACATAGAGACTCATTGTCTGGTGTGTGTGTGTGTGTGTGTGTGTGATTGCTGGGCCCAGACTCATGTAGTGACTTCAGAACCCAGTCAGCACTACACACACACACTTACTAAAACACTTACATAACACACTCTCCTATTTTAAGACCATGTACATTTCCACTGGGTTGACCGCCTATTAAATTTACTCCGCTCCTTCCTCCTCTGCTCCATTTCTTTCACTCATTCTCCTCCTCCTTTTCCAATCTCCTCCTTTTGCTTTAATTTTTGTCCTTTCCTTCTCCCCGTTTCCCCATGTCCTTTTTTTCACCTTGTTTCTCTGCTGTTCTGTACTCCTTTCAACCCTCTCTCTTTTTATTTCCTCTCTCATTTCACCTCTCTTTGCATTTTCCATTTCTTCATACCCATTTCCTTATCTTCATTTTATCCTCTGCCTCCCTTCACAAACCCCTTTGTCACTTTCTCGCTTTCATTTTAGAGAAACAGAAAAAGAAAGAAGTTAGTGTGGGTATAATTGTGTGAGAGAAAAGGTTGAAAATGAGGAGAGGTAACCAGAGAGAAGGGGAGAGAAACAAGAGGGAGAAATGGGTGAAACAGGAGGTCAAAATGAAAATGGGGTGGTAGAAAGAGCTGTTAGAAAGTAGTAAAAATACAGGGACACAAAGGGGAGCCACAACAGATAGGACGGCGCATACAGATACTAAACATACATACAGGTACTTAGAGACTGCACAGACAGAAATGTCAACTGTAACGAAGAGTATCACAACAAGTGTGCACGTGACAGACAGAGGCACAAAGAGTGTGATACCAGGAAATATAAAAAAAAGGTAAAGAAATCCAGGGAGGTGAGTATCTTTCAGTCTTATCCAAGTAGAGTCAACAGTCACTGTTGATTCTAGGAGATACTACAAGTTACAGCAGGTCAATAGGCTTCAGTCCTGTTTACACACACAGTCCCGAACTAATATTCGTATGTAGGCCGTGTCAGAATATGACTTGGCTTGTTGTCATGAAATGATCTGTAACCAACTGATCAATATGTGCAGTATCAGTATCCCTCTCAGTTCCACATTTTCCAAATAAAAACTTAGAGTTATTGTGGTTGTTCTGAAGTGGTCTTCCCTACAGAGGTCCCTACGCTTATCCTGAGTGAGTCAGTTTAGCACTAAGCTGGGGTTTATCATGAACTGCTTGCTTGCTGCAAGAATGCTCACGCTTTTATCAATTTAAACCCTGGATTCGTGTCATATCAGACATGTGGGTTGTGCAAACTGCTAACTTACAAATGTCACATAAACACTGTGGAGTCGGATCACAAGCTGTTCTACTGCCTGCCAGTAAGTTCGGAAAAAATAAAAGGTATTTTTTATTCATTATTCATTCAACAGGCATCTATATGAAATCTGAATTTTGTCAATAACAATCATGATAGTCAGTCAACTGTAAAGGCATCAATGGGGACTTTAGCCATCAACCCCTATTCATTTGCACATTATTTATTTTGTAGTTTTTCCTTTCTGCAGCTAGAGGGCGCTTGTAGTGTTGAGTGTTCCACTGAAGGGAATAAACAAGTTCATCTCAGTCATGACGCAGTTTAGCGTCGAAAAATACCGTATTATGACGGAAGTTCATGATAATCTGCATGATGCTAAATAAATTGTAACATCATATCCTGTAACAATGTGTGAAATAATTTTTTTTTCCTGCAGTGACTGATTTATGGCCACTTGGGGGGGCAGCAGAAAGAAGCTGTAAACAACACTAACACTTGATAAGTTGATGAAGTAAAAGGGGGCGCTGGTCTGTTACCATCTGTCATTCTGCTTCCATCATCCTGCAGTGCTCGACGATGTGCGTTTGGCACCAGGCTACAAAAATAACTGACATTCCTCTTGATAACATTAAACCGGACCCTCCCATGAGAGCTGGATGTAAATCAACATCCTTACTACTTTCCCCTCCAGCTGCCAAGCTAAATGAAATCTTTCAGAGCTGTTGACCACGATTATTAGTTGTTCAAACGGCAACTCAATTATAGAAAATCATGCAAGATTAATGGGGCAGCTCTAATGACGCTGTAGACGCTGTGTTCTGTAACGTGAGTGTATATATGTGTCAGTGGTGCATGCTGGTTAATATGTACAGTAACAGTGAAGGTCCAGCCAGAGCTGAAGTCAAGAACACACGGTCAGAAAAGTTTGACAGCAGCTCCTGCAGCGTAACTGGGTGGTGTTTCTATTCGCTCCGTCACTGTAGACGCTCTCTCTCTGTTATTTGTGGCATAATCAACTCTGGGAAGGCTGTGGTGCCTGTGGCGGAGATTACTCACACACTCACACACACACACACACGTTCCACTAACAGTAACTCAGGTTACCAACTTAATTAATGATTTAACAGCAAACAAGCCTGCTGTTAATATGGCAGCTTTCAGTGCTACTTTGACAAATTGACAAGACAAACAACCTTTACTCAAATGTACTAAATTCCAGCACATTTTCACCTAAATAAATGTCCATTTGATGCAACACAACTGTCACATCTACCCAGTCCACGGAAGCTGTTAAAACTGCTCCTGTAAACATGCAACTGGATAAATGTCCCATGAATACCCTGCGTCATGCAGGAAGTGATGCATTCCACGTGTTCCAAGTGATGCTTTTATGATAATCAGATTAAGAACTGGGTGCTTGGCATGAGCAACGACTGGCTGAGCAACAAGAGAAAGTGCACCACCTACAGAAGCTAGAACTCCACCCTAAAAAAACATCCAAAAGATCTTGAGGATTACTACCTTAAATCTTGGATTGTGCAACCTCAAAGTGCATGAGAGTGTTCCGAGGTCTTTACACATAACGAGAGTCAATCTGTGACTCATCACACTCAAGCTCAAGCTCATCAACTGATGGAGATCAGATGCTGATTCACCAAAACTCACCCACAAACACACAAAGGGTGCGTTCTAGCCAGCCTTGAAGTGAGCCTCCGGAGGCTCGAGCTCCGATGATCCTGAGCTCAAGAGTGTCACACATCAGCTCGACGAGGACTCCACAGCAGCCAAGATTAGACCAAACTTAGCACCAGGAGCTCTCTCACACACTCACACACACACACACACACACACACACACACACACGAGGGTGGGTTTAGGTCGGATTCGTCATGGTGCTTTCTGTTCAGTGCTGGGGTTTGTCATTTACGTGACAACACAAGTGGTGACTATTCGTGTAGCTTTGAGGATGGACGGTGTGGAGGCTTTTTGATTTGCTTAATCTTACATTAAGTGCGTCATGCTCGGGTCTGATTTGGACATAAGCAGAACGCCGGTCAGGTTCACAGCTTTGTGTCTGTGTAACAGGGACCAGGGTAGCACCTGAATACAAGTTTATCAGCCTGACAACGACATCCAGCCTGAAAACCATGGAGGTTCCACTGCAGATACATCTACAGTTGAGGTTACTTGTTAAATGCTGACTGTGTGTGGCTGGTCACACTCTACTCTGGGTGTCAGGGGAGAGTTTCAATGCCCTGTAGTGGTCTAAATGTTGTTTCGAAAGGGATTTTCCATCCTGCCAAAAGTAGTTCTGGACAATGCGCTGAATCTTTGGAATTATGCACACACACACACACACACACACACTATACCAGCAATTGACAGCTATAAATAAAAGTATCCAATTCAAAAGCCTGTATCAGTCTAACCTTGTAGCATATGCACTGGAACACCAAACATGGTCATCCTCCAATCTATCTGGAGTCTGATAGCATTGTGTTGACTCTTAATCCAGGTGAATATATTTCACTATATTGAAGCTATTCAGGTTTAACGTTTGAACTCATTTTGAATGTAAATGGTTAAAATGACTTTACAGAAACAAACTTGTTGAAAGAACAACTGTGTTGCCGTGTTGCCTGCATGGCTGCCTGCACGTCTTGTGCAGTGCTCTTCCGTTAGAGGTTTGTTAAACTCTTGAGCATGAACAACTCTGGGTTATTTTCCAACGTTGAAACAGAGCCAGAACTGATCCAGATAACTGCTATCACAACCCAGCCCTACTCAAGAAACCTTTTCCTTTTTCAGCCATTACAAGATATGAGCCACATACAGAGTCAAGAGAGCTGAGAATGAATACCCAGTCCAGCAGCCATAATTATAAAGACACATGACTGTATGTCGAGGTGTGTATCCAAGAAAGATGCACTTCACATGTATTAGACATCTGTGGTGGAATAGATGTTGATATATTATGTTGATAATAGATGTTGGAAACTGGCGGTACTTGCAGTGTCATCAACACATAGCTCCAAAATATACATAAGTGGAGGTCTTAAAACGAAGCTCCAAATATATTCCAAAATATCCTCCTCAATATTGTCACAGCAAGTGGTTAATCACTGAGAAAATGCCAAATTAAACCAAGAGATCCGACAGAGAGAGTCAGAACGAGAGAGAGACTATGAGAGAGGCTGGAAACAGAGAGAGAGAGAGAGAGAGAGAGAGGCAGCTCGTGGTTAGAAGCAGCGCACGATGTGCGACGTGCGACTGACAGACGAGCATCTCCGCCCTCTCACACCTCTGAGCGCTGCACTTCCCCTTTCTGCTATAGTTCAATAACGGAATCAAGTCAGTGAAACAAAGCGACAAGAAATGACATTATTATTCATTTTGTTTGAATAGCCTACACATACAGCCAAATGTGAAGAAGTATAAATCAAAAAGATTCAAGATCGTGTCTTGTATAAAAGAAAATAACCCCTGAAGACGTGAAAGTGTGAAACCTGGACTGCTCTACACTACACTAAAATACCAGAACACGTGCGAATTCATTTAATTAATGGATTCGTTAAAAGCATGTGAAAGAAAGTGCCCACATCTAACGCATGAAACACATCGCGGGAATAAAACAGCCTATAAAAATCAACCCTGATCGTATTGAAATTTAAAAAAGGTATAAAGAAATTGTAAATCCACCAGCGATCCCTCCTGAGCGCACGGATAAACGCACCGAGAGAAGCTGCCGTCAGGTTCCCCACAAGCTTCAGCAGGAAACCATCCCTGCACACACCACCAGAACCCTGATCTGTGGTGTTCTCGCTCCACAAATGCACATGAACTCTTCTTAGTTGCTCTTGATGATTTGCAAAAAAAAACTACTGTCATTCAGACACAATACAGGCAACCTACAAATAAACGCACTATAATTATAATTATAATAAAAATGATAAGAAAACGACTGAGAGCAGCACAGTCATCCCTCCCAGGTCTGCTTTATAGGTGTGCAACAAGGATGTCGGGTTTTTTCCGTTACCTGTTCTGTTGATGTGATTTTGTATATAATTTTGTCCTTTTAACGTCCTCTGAGCGCCGTCCCTTGTCTCGTCTTGTCCGTGTCCTCCTGTGTTCGCGAGCGCGACTGAGGGCTGGATGCGTCGGTAGCCTATATTTTAGCGTGCTTATAAGCCTCTCTTTCTGACCTTTGTCTCTTAAACGGGGGGACCGGAGACATCAGCGGCAGTGGAAAATCACCGGCCTGCCTCCTCTCAGAGCAACAGGAGAGCCGTGTGTCTGACGCCTTCAGGGCCCGCACACAACCTCGGAATTCTGTCAAGTTACACGAGCGAAGCAGCGGAAAGTGGATGCAAGTGATGCAAACTGTGACGGTGTTGTACAAACCCACCGCAGGGACTCCAAAACGCATTTGTGGACAATTATTTGTGTAGATCCTGAGCGATTTGAATTTTGAAGGCATTCTTCTTGCTTTTTTGTTTTTTTGCAGCTGCTAATGTAATTCTAACAATTGTTGTATGATACTTACACAATGTTTTTAAAGCAAAACAATACAATATACTGGTTGGAACAGTCTTATAAGTTGTACCTCTGTGTGAAATGTCCAAAAGCAACAGATGCCAGGAGAAAACGTGAAACCTATCATCACTCTGCCACAAAGTAGCTCTGTTCCAGGGTCCTTTTTATCAATAACTACTAACCATATACACTTAAAGGCTCCGCTAAGTGACACAGAAATGTTTTCGCGTTTCAAACTACGATGGGGAGATTTACGAACAGCACGTGAATGCATCATTAAGTAGCATTAAAGTGGCAGTTCCTCACCAATCACTTCACTAGTTGGTCGGTTGGGTGGTTGACTCTCACGGGCACACGCTCAGATTCTCAGGCGCGCTCCCGGCAAACACACTTGAATGGCTACAGTATAAATACATAGCAACTTCAATACCACCTTAACAAATACAGAATAAGAACACACCTAACATTATAATGCAACTCGGCTCACGTTCCAAACTCAGTGCCTGGATTCTGTTTATTGCAGTGTTTTCTTAAATACAACACTAAAGTCCTGTATATTATCTATATATTAAGTGCTTGAACATCCTGACTAAAGAGTATAAAAAGGCATCAATCAATCAAACTTTATTTGTATAGCACTTTTGGTAGCCTACATGTTTGTGTACTACAAGGCTAGTGTGGTTAGGTTTAGACAGCAAAAGTACTTACTTAGTTAGGTTTAGGTTACTTGATGTGACTTATATCTGATAAGTCCAGGCTGGTGTTTGGTTTCACACGGGACACAAACAGCGGCCTCCAGGGTGAAAGTCCCGTGTTGTCTGACCCCTGCACCCACATCATTATTAGCTGTCCACGTCCAAGCATTGATTAGGGGAATGATTTGAATACTTTGACAGACACGGTGATGTTGAGGCTGACAACATCTCTGATGAGGGAAACAAACTAACTCAAGGCTTGTTAACATGTCTGATCTCAAACTGTTTGTTGGGGTGTCGAGTGAGACACTGGATCAGCTGACATACCTTTGTCATGTGTATGAACAACACTTACATTTCTCCTAAGTTTAACACAATTCGGTGTACTAAATGTTAGATTTTTGGTCTGAATTGACTGTGTTTCAATGATCTGCCTTTCTGCCTCTTGGCTTTTACTAAACGTATTTGCTTATTCACTTTTAGACAGTTTTGAGGAGCATTTCGCTGAGGTCATGATGGAAAAGTACTTGTTTTATCTCTAGGGGCAATGTGTTGGCAGCTAGCGTGGTAGAGAATGTCACCCCTCCATTGTTTTTCAAACACTATCTTACTACTGTGTTTACACTGGCTTTATGTAAGAGCTCAGAGTAACCTCCCAGAGCTGGGTTCTGGGTTTGGGAGGCACAAATGAGGATATGAGGCCAATGCACCTGATTGAGTAAGAATAACAGATTCAAAGGAATATATAAAGTCATCTAAACCGTGGTCCTAGGAGAGGAACTGAACCTGGAGGTATTTATATATACATTTTTCAATAAAACCAGTAATACTTTTTTACAGGCCAAGGTTAAGAGACATTTAACAGGACAGTATTTAAACAACTAAAAGTAACACACACACACACCAACAAATTAAAATGAAATATATTTGTATTCAAAACTAAATGAACACAATGTAATGTCAATGGGTACCAAGTTGAGTAGCTTTTAGCAGATATTTCAATTTGACCTTAAAGTTACTGATAGAATTGCAACTCAAGACCCACATTGCATCTTGAAAAGTAGTGTCCAACTGATGGTCACTAAACAAGCAATGTAGATTATAGAATTAGGAGAATTTGATTTATTGACAATTAAAAAGATAAAAAAATTTGGTCTAATTCAGAAATAAGTGTGGAAAATGTTGAGAAACACGTTAGTATCATCGGCAAAAAAACAAACCACTAAAAAAGTGGTAACATGGTTGAAGATGCAGTGAGCAAGTCATTAATGTGAATGTAAATTGACTAACTATGCATTAACAAAATGTGTTTCTTGTGAGGAAATGCTACATATGAGCAGAGCTGACCCATGAGTGCAGGATATGGAAGCAGACTCTTGACACAAATACTAATGTTCATGCAAACACTAAGACATTACATGAAATGTTCCCTTTTCCTCATTTGAGGAATTCTTGAAAAGCACATTTAAACATATTTTTGCTCTTGATGTTTATAACCGCAGTTCATGCTTCTGGGCACCACATGCACTCTGGGTCAGGTCACCCACATGCACCCACAACGGAGCTTTATCTATTCAGAGCAAATGAGCAGTGTCCATGTGTTGCTAAAGTTTACCAAGAAACTGGTACAGTGTTGCATTCATGCCAAAGCAGCACGGGGAAGATAAGGATAGTTTCTGTTTTACTGCTTTGTAACAAACATCTCATATAATTTAGGAAAAGTAGAGAAACAAAACCAATTAGTGGTCTGATGAAGTGTTTTTTTTACTGAAATAAAGTGTTGCTTGTTGAAATCATGCAACACTTCACCTTCCTCCACCGAGCTCTCATTGGCTGTCAGTATTTCTTAGCCACCCAGTGGGCAGGGACAGTTAATTTCCACCAAGTGATGAACCCACTGACCTTACAGATTATGTGAACACAATTCTAGAGTACCAGGAAGAACAGGGCACTTTATTTGATTTAATATAGTTTTTTTAAATTTTTATTATGTTCCAAAACATTAAGGTTAAAATAGGTTAATGGATTAGCAAATCCTTCATTTACCACATTCAAAATACAGAACAACGTAACGTTAGCGAGGTGGCTTGAGCTTTGTTAAATACCTCCTTCAAGTCCAGATATTCACGAAGAACTCCTGAGAGAGCTGGAAACAGGCTACATCCACACTAATACCTTTTCATTTGAAAACAGCATTTTGAAACAAACATGATATTCGTCCACACGAGTGTTTATCACACGCCATTCACGTGCACTGGGCATGCACGTGCCAGCGTAAATAGAAAGCAGACTTTCTACTATGCAATTGGTTGCTTAGTTAGTACTAATACTACAAACAAAGAACATCAATGGAGAAACATAAGACCACAGATTTCTCTGCTTCTTCTGACATCTAAGTGGTGTTTGGCTGCGCTGCAAACCAAAAGTTGCTCTTTTTCAGTTACAATCCGATGGTCGATACATGAGACCAGCAACTCAGGGGTCAATGCATGTACATGCATCATAGTCAGTTCCTATATATGCCAAAGGATCTTCACTTTAGCTCGTTGTGTTGTTAAAATAACATATGAACACTTCTTGTTATAAATATTCTATACACCCACTGCAGTTATTATCAGTTGATGGTTGGTATACGACAGACTGACAGGCGGATGTGGCGCACATCATTTTCCATGCTTTGGCATTGTTTCTATGTCTGTTATATAAGCACTAAGGACCAGATTTGTTTAGGATCTCCATAAACACACACACACACACACACACACACACACGCACACTGCATTTTACACACAGACAAAAAAAGCTTCACTCAGATAAATGACACAAACACGCACATACTTGTAAAGACAACTTTGCATCATCCAAATGACTCAGAATGACCACTGAAATCTGCTCGGAGGAACCAAACATCCTGCTTACTTTCCTATCAAATGAAGTGGTCTGGTCTGGATAATAAAGTAGCACTCGAGGATTTAAGTGTTCTGCCGTGATGCAGTTGCACATGTTGATCTTTCCTCGGGTGCCGAAAATGAGACCTGGCGAAGCAGATTTGTTTTATGTGTCTGCACAGCGATTATAAAGGAAAGAAACTTGATAAAAGTGCTATTTGGAGATTTTTCACAAATCATTACAACATTGTCAAATAGATTGTGGCACCACGGTAGCAAGAGTAAACAAAAACTGGGATGAGGTTGATTGTAGACGAGGACGGGAGAACAAGAAAAACAAGTGACATTTCTTGATAAGGGTGAGGATACTTGTGCCAAGGCAAGTTAATTTGTGTAGCACGTTCAACAACAAGACAGTTCAACCATTCAGGCTGTGCTGACATGGCAGAAAATGTGCAGTTTCCATTAGCAGTAACTTAACACTAAAATACAGCTCCAATATGACGAATGTAAGAGTGAACGGTAAACAGTCAGGCTGATATCTGTTACATTATTATTCACATCTAGGAGTGAAATCAAACTCCAAACCAGAAAGATTGAGTTACAAGCTACTAATGTACTTCCTCTCTAGTCACCAGGTCAACCACACGTATATTGAGCCAATCGGTTTGGCACAAGACAGGACTTGTCATGATCAACGAGGAAGCAGGAAAATAAAACCTTGTTGTGAAGAACGTTTGGGGATACCCCGGTGAGGCAACTTTTGTGACACTTAAAGTCGATCATATCAGGTTTTACAACCATTTCAAACGAATGTAACTTCTTCTTGGAGCTCCTCTCACTGGAGATGTCCTGTGTTTTCTATGCCACATGACTGTGGCATAGAAAACATGACTGGGTGTGTATTTTGTCTTCACCACACTGCAGACTGCAGCCAGTGTCCATCACTCACTAACTTGTGGTCAGTCACTTGTGGACGTCACGAACAGACAGTGCTTGTCCAGACATGTGCTTTCATGCAAAATATGGTTGATCATTCTCCAGTTGCTAACTTGGATGCAAAACTTTACAAGCTCTTTGTTTACTCTTTGCTCTCATGCAAATCAAGATACAATGAACACTTATTGATCCAGAGGAGACACTTAAACACAGCAGGTCAACAATGCAGGTTCCACTGTGTACTGGATAGTTTCACGCTGGTTTTCTTTTGATTGAAGATCTGATAGATTATAACACACATACATTCATTAGATTTACCAGCTGCTGGTGGATGGTGATGGATAACAAGGACTACAGTTTATTAAACCCTGGGTTTTATTTTCGTGCTTTTGACCATGAGTTCTATCAGTAAAAAACATTGTCCTCACTAGAGTAATTGCTGTGACCTTGGACCGCCGCTACGTCTCTAAAAGTAGTCAGGTGGTCGTACAAGTCGTAAATGAAGGAAACATCATTTACAGACTGACTTCGTGGTTCACATTTGCAGGTCTTGCACTCGCCATAATTGTGTTCACTTACTATTTTCCTGTGCAATGAGAGCTCATTTGTGACATTACAGGTGTGCTTGCTTTCAGCTGAACTTCCTAGTTGATAACCTGTAGGCTTTTTTTACTACCTGCATCGTCTGACCGGGTTATTGTTGCCCATTTGGAATTATATGTTTGGGGATGTTTCCACATTTTCACAGATCTCAGCCAGTTGTTGTGTTATTTTCACCAATGTTATTAACTATTTTATTATATTACAAGCAAATTGTGGAGGCAGATAGAGGACCATTCACAGATCTCACCTATGGCACCTCCAGGGCTAGAGCTAGCACTGCAGACAGGTTACAGAGAGGAGGCTTATGCCACAGTAGAGGTGCAAAACTTTTTCAAGTCCCCTTTCCTGTGTACACGTGGTGAGTGGTGGTGTTCAGTAGATTTTTTTAACAGTAGCTATGTTATTTTAGGACCAGAGAAAAAGAAACTTAAAAGAAACTGTGATCTTCCGAATAACTGTGTAAATGCAAAAGTGCATGACAGGAAAATATGTATGTAAGAAATGCAATGCCAAACTACACTTGAAACAGAAAATCTAAAGAAATGTGTCTTTTCTGTTTCTCTTTTGTCTAACAAACACCAGGCAGCAGCCAGCATGCAGCTCTCTGTGCAGATTGCAGGTTGTAACACCATAAAGGGTGTTGTGTTTACACAGCCGCTGTTAAAAGTCGTTGGACGTGGAGGTCACGTGACAGGAAAAGTGACAAACATCTAGATGGTGCATAGACTTCCTGAAGCAGGCATACAGAAGGAATAAATGCAAAACTGCGTTTAATGTCAAACTAGCTCATCTGTATTTGTTTCCTGTCAAATGTGACTCTTAATAAAATAAAATAAAATGTTTGTTTCTGCCTTTAGACAGAATTGTAAAGCTGGATCTTGTCACACTTTGGTGCTGTATGCATATATGTTTATATACTGTGGTTATGGACACCTCGTCAAACCAAATGAATCCTGACTTGTTTGCGTTTCTTTTGTTTCTCGCAGCGTACAGAGTAAATTCTGATGACAGTAAAGTAAAAAAGAAACTGAGCTAAACGAGAACGAAATGGTGGGGCAAAGAGGAAGAGTGAGAGGAAAAATAAAAGACAACAAGTGTTCACCAGAGGGAGGTGGGATACGACTCACTGGAGATACAGACAGCAATGGAGTGGAAAGCACATATCAAGTGCATCTTGCTTCCTTATTGTCAAGTATTTCCTGTCAAAACAAAGACCCAGAGTGAGAGACGATGAAGGGAAGGTTCATGTAAAAAAGTAGAGAGGAACGCCGTTTGGTTTTGGATTTCGGCTTTACAGGAAGCAAATGTGCACTTTCGAGTTTCCACTCAGTTCCTCAAAATGTGGCAACGTAATCTCACTTCATACAACAAAACTTTGAATTAGACCCAGAGGGTTTGTTGTTGTGAAGACAACACACTGAAATCTGACCGAACTAAATGCGACTCTGAACTCTCAGGACTGAACAGCTCAGACCGTCTCAGATAGTTTACCATAGTCTGTAAGACAGTAAATGTTTCTGATCACATGACTAAAGGTTTCTTTAAAAGTTCCATTATTATTTACTTGTTCATTTAAAGTTTATGCGTTGGTTCTTTCAGAAAGCTTCCCACAGATATGTACACAGTTATGGTGGCTGCATCTGGTGCCTAACAACAAGCATTTTTCTACTTTCCATAGAGTAAAACTGAAGGTCCTTTGAGAGGAAGATCCACAGACCCCATTCATTTTCTATGCGACACGAGCAAATTGCATTGCAAAGCATTGTGGGATGTACCAACCAGCGACCAGCGATGTGAAAAAAGAGAGAGATCAAAAGGTGGCTATGTAAAAAAAACATAAAAGCAACGCAGTGGTGGGTAAAGAACTATAGTCTTTACCTGCTGTAGATTAATGTCTGTGAAGCATAAGATCAAATATAACCAAAAACCAAGTACTGCTTGGCACAAAGTCGGGAAAATTGTGGGAGAAAGTTCAGGTTGCTTATTTACACAATGCTAATAAGCAAGCTATTCACTAGCTTGTGAGCTATGACGAGCGAGAAGGAGGCAATGCTGTGCAATTGCTAATATCACAAGCTCCCAGTGGCATTTCTAACATTTGGATGTCTAGCAGGTATACAGTTTGCTAGGTTTACGGTCTTAGTTTAGCATGTTAGCGTGCTAACATTTGCTAATTAGTGCAGAGGCTGATGGGAATGTCAGTTTTGCAGGTTCGCAGGGACAAGATTTAGAGACAAGGGTTCACCACAATTTAAGAAATCACCATTGTGGGGGAATTATGCATAAAATGTCATGGCAATCCCTCCAATAGCTGTCAAAATATTTCACTCAAAGCCACAGATGTCAACCTTATTGTGGTGCTAGAGGAAAAGTCACCAGAGTCATTGGGATTCATCCTCTGGGGAACATGAATGTCTGTAAACATGTGTGGCAATCCATCCACTAGTGGTGGACAGACCAACATCACCGTCCATAGAGGCACAAACATACAGAGAGAGAGGGCTTAGAGAGAATGAAAGGGGTCGGAGGTGAAAACGTAGTGACACAGCTCATCATCTCCTTGCTTCAGTTCATCAGGGTTTCATCTCCACTCACTCATGGGTTGAGGGCCTGCTAGCATGGAGGCTAGGTTTTAATCCCATATTAGTAAGCAGGCAGTCAGTTGTGCAGGCAGTCCAGAGATTAACGCCTGTCATCTGACCGCCCTGGTCGGCCAGAAGGGAAGGATTAAACTGAAATAAATGCACCACTTCCTAGTAAACACCAGCTTTACAGGCAAGGGGGTCGGTTAGTTTCTGAGCAGAAAAAATCTTTTAGAATTAGATGAGAGCTGAGTGAAGATACCTTTTTTAATTCTATTTCTTTAGGGAAGGAAGGAAGGCCACCATTTACACATTCATACAGAATGTGGCAGATGACAATACAAGGAGAGATAAAAACATGATCTTTCAGTCCAACTTGCAGTTTGCTGTTCATGTACTCTATTAATCTGATGGATGGATGGATGGAGGGAGGGATGGATGGATAGAACAGCATGTTTGAGATGCGGAAGTAACAGAAACAGAAGTATCAGCTGTTCAGTCAGTTCCTGGAACAAAGGGCATGCACTGACAGTGGATGCTCTGTAATAGAAACAGTAGCTGGACAGTGCTTCCTTCTGACGTTGTTTAAAGGTTGGAGCTTTTGTCCACATGGAGCTAAACCCATCTTTCCCCCCACACAATCTCATCGGTCAGCCTGTTTCTCCACCTCATTCATGCAGCTGCCTCTGGTCGTGACATCAGGATCATTTAAAAAGGACCATACTACCCTTTCTTGCACATTTTAGCTCTTTACCTAAAAATCATGATTCATATGAATCCCTTCTTTGAAAGCACATACATTTTTTTCCAAGCAGCCTTCCACTGAATTTAGTGACACTTGCAGAGGTTTCAGACGTGCTAGTTATTGGTAATCCATTCAAGAAATTTGCTAATTTACCTGCGCAATTCTGTATCCCTATTTGCTTATTCCCGACAAGAACAGCCCTTGCTCGTATGCCACAGTTGCTGCCAAACAGCAATAACCTAATAACTGACTGAGAAAAAAACAAATAAATAAAATAAAGTGGCCGATTGTTCACTGCAATAAGGACATTAATACCAGACAGCGGTAGAGATAGCCAAATGATATATATCCTGAAATGCAGCATATTATATTTTTTGGTCATCACTGTGTTATACCACTAAAATCGTAGGGACAAATTTGGACCAATCACTAAAAGCAAATACTGTTTGCTTAAAGCTGCACCTTCTGACCAGTAGAGGGAAATGAGAAACAAGGTAAGTATGAGCATTTGGACTCGTGTTACTGCCCTTGTTATGTATGAAAGTCCAATATAAACTCTCCTTTTAGCTCTGGCTTGGTCTCCTCCAACTCCTGAGGAAGAAATAAACTGTATATTTGTCTCTTGAGCTGCTAGTTGTTCCACTTTCTTCACCAGCCATTTGTTTCGTTGCTTGGTTCGGTGCTAGTAGCATTTACTCAGCCGGTCAGACCCAGGTTTGATGAGAGCTTAAAGACTCACCCATACAGTCTTTGCAGCAGGAGAAACACATGAGCTGAACAGGGCAACAAACTGCAGCGTGTTTGTTCTCTGCAGAATGAGTAAGAACTTTATATCCTGTTTGATTTAATATTGTTTAATGAGTGCTTGAAGCCAAAACTTCGGCATTTTTTTTAAAGATAGCAGCTCCCAGGTAGGTGTAGAACTGTTGTATGTCAAGCACACTAACGCAGCCACTCAGTCATGTAAACTGAATATGGGGATGCTGAACTGTTGGAAACGAAACTGAAAGTGTGGAAAGGAGTGCGGTTGGCATTGATGCCTGAAACAATGGTTTATCAAACAAAAAGATTCAGGATGTCCTCTCGTAATATCGCAGCTGCGCCCTGTTTTATGATCTCAATTCAGCTGCTTGAACAATAAATGTGTCAGTTGCTTAATGTCGTCATATTACCTTCATGCTTTTTAGAGCAACAGATATCATTTCAATTTCAGAAGTAATGTAAAGGCAAAAATGTGGCTTCATCAAAGAAAATGTCTTTCTTCTGCTTCCTCTGTTGCTGCCCACTTTTACGTGCAAACAAATGCACCAGTCAAGCTTTAATATTACATTTTCATAACAGCCTGCAGTTAAATAGGCTTTTGCCATAACAAGAAAAAACCAATATGATGACATGTGACGTTAAACCACGGTATTATCATTCTCTCTGCAGAGAAGGAAAACGATAGAAGGATAGGAAAGGCATTACTGTTCAGATCTGGCTGGCATGCTTATGATTGTTGCCATGCAACTTTTGATGATGTTGCCATGGTAATAATCATTGCTGCAGAGCATACGACAGAAAGTCATTCTGTTACCATGGCAGAGTCTGTGTTTTGCAGAGCTTTCTGGGAGAGAGTTGTGTTCTCCAGAGTCTGTTACTCTGTCCTCGAATGAAACACACATTTCTTTACATGTACCGAGTATACCTGTCTCAGTAGTGCAAGGTGTGTGACACTTTAATACAGTTAAATTCTTATCTTTATTTTCCTGAGAATCAAGATCTACAAAGCACGTACAGCAGCGCCGCGAATAGCACGTCAGAGATGCAAATAAGTGTCTAGAGGCAGTCTTTGGTGCAGAAAAGGCTCAAACTTCCAAGTTTCTCATAAGGACCAGAAACGGTTCCTCTTGTACCAAAGAAACTTAGAATGAGAAACATTTTCATAACTAAAAAGGATTTTTTTGCTCATGTACTTACAGACACTGTGGAGTATTTCCACTGGTGGCAGCAGAGTGTTTATCCCATGATCTACCAGCATGCAAATGAAAGTAATGTGCTGTCAGACTCTATGTGGCAGGGTTTCTGGATCTTTGGTGCAATTCATTAGATTTTTGTTTGATTCATGTCCACAGAATAACTTTGAACACTAAACCTTATACACACTTATTTGCTTTCTTGCAGAGAGTTAGAAGAAAAGTTTGATGCCACTCCTCTTAGCTGGAGAGAAGACGCAGTTAGCTTATCATAAGACCCCATTTACACTTGTCATTCAAGTGTGTCCAGATAAAATCCAGATGAGATTAAAGACACTTTCACATACACTGTATGTATATATTATGACTCATATTGGCCAGATCAACAATCTGTAATCCGTCTACATGCATGACTACATGCAAATCAGGGCTGATCCTACTCCAGAGGAGGAAGGGCAGAAGTTGTTTGGTTACTGCCAGAGAAAGAATAACTTATAGACTTTAGCAGTGAGAGTTACAACAATTAACCAATAATAGCTAGCTAACACTAACAACTATCCACAAGCGAACACCAACCAACACGGGGATGAATTGCATTTATGGACAAGAAAAACATTTTAATATTTATTTAAATAAAAGGAGCGGCATGTTGAAATGAACAGTTTTAATTAAGAGATATTTTTACAGGACACTTGGAGGGGTAAACATTGCACACCTTGGAGAGGCTGATGCACTGGCACCTTTTCCACATCTGGCCTGAATGCATCTCGACATCCTGAGGCGGTTTGAATAATTCACATCAGATTTCAATCCTTCTCTAGAGAGAGAGAGAGAGAGAGAGAGAGAGAGAGAGAGAGAGAGAGAGAGAGAGCATCACCTCTGTGCACGTTTTAATTTCACACTTGCTTTAGTAATGTATACCAATATCTCCCGTGCCAGTAAAGCCCGTTTGATTTAAATTGAATTGAGGAGTCGTGTGGATCTTCTCATCCAACTCTCAGCAGAGAAGTGCATTTCCCAAAACATCAAAATATTCCTTTAACATAACCTGTGACAACCGATCCTGTAACACTCATCACACAGGCTACATGTTCTGCATTTAAAGTATCCCTGTCCAGCTTTAACACTTTGCTCCACGCAACCAAACACAACCCTCCACTTATAAACAATTAAGAACATCATCCATAATTTCTGTCCACTTTGTGTCTTATGATCCCTCACTTGTTACTTAACAATAGACCTCGTTATTGTCATGCGTCTGGTGGGAGATTTAGCCGGCAGGCCAATCAGCTTCTCCTTAACAAAGCATTATCCGGTTGGCTGAGTGCCTGTTCCGCTATGCGCTCATTAAATGCTCTAAGTCACTTATTTTTTTTCTCCTTAGAAACAGACGTCAAATCTCTTGATTTAAGGGATGAATGCATTCCCGAACACATTCTCTGTCTCACTCTAAATCTCTCTCTCTCTCTCTCTCTCTCTCTCTCTCTCTCTCTCTCTCTGGCTCTCTCTCACACACACACACACACACAC
>JAVQJD010033020.1:0-24714 GCA_036023655.1 Nannoperca australis | reverse complement strand
GCATGCGCAGAGGCGCCTTACGTGCTGCGTTTGTTGTGACTTTTCCAAGAGAACCTGCCTGCAGACAAGATGGCTGACGTCAATCACGATACCGGAAGTCACTTTACATCAACGACCGGAAGTGTTAGTTTATTTTGCTTTTATAAATCTTTCAATTTCAAAATTAGAACCATGTTTTGTTTTGTTTAGAAATTTAATTTAAATAAGTTACTGATAAAAAACCGATGCCAGTAGAATTTTTTTCTACCTTTCCCATCATCTCTGCTTCATTTTTTATATTTATTTGAAACAATAAAAGTAACTTTTTTTATTTATTTCAAAGACATTTAAGAAGTCTTAACTTTGTTCCTCACCTTACATTAACATGCAATTGTGTCCCATTTGTAATGTTTCAATGACCATACAAGATCATACATTTACTTGTGGATAGTAAAAAAATGCAATTTGAAGGTAAAGAAAACTATATGCACTCAAAGAATAGTGTCTGCCCAAGAAGGCTATTTTCATGTGATTAAATCTTTATCATTCTTAATCAAGCTCTCCTTTTTCCATTTCCTTCTTTTTATTCCAACGCTCCTCCTCCTGCTCCACTACCTCCATCTGGCTCTTGACTTCATCCCCATATCCTCCCATTTGTAGGAGAAAAACGAGAAAGAGGAGGTGAGAAAGAAGATGGGTGGGTGGGGGAGGGGATGAGGGTGTCCTCTTCATCCCTTCTTGTCCTCCTTCTTCTTTCCAGCCATTCTCTTTCATCTTCACCCTCATCTTAATCCCTCTCCTCCCGCCTTCTCCTCCTTTACCTCTCCCATGACCATCTCTTTCTTCTTTTCCTTATCCTCCCACTTATTGTCTTTCTTAATTCTTATTCCTCTTGTTCTATTCCATCTCTCACCTTTTTTTGCTTTTCCACTTCCTTTTTCGTTCATTTCTTCACTTCCTCTCCCCTGCGTTTCCTCACTCTTCTCTTCCTTTCTCTGTATCTGTCGTGTAGTTTCTGTATTTAAGTATGATAAAGCTGTATTTCTCTTCATTGGTGGAAAAAGTAGTCATACAGTAAACTGTAATATATCTGAATCCAGTTTAACATCACATTTTAATAGAAAACAAAACAAAACAACACAACTTTAAAGTTTATCAAGTACAGCTGGAGATCAGTGTGCTTCCATCTCTCCTTGCTTTAGTGAAGTGGCTAAGGTTTGGAAAGAAACTCGGCCGCTCTTCCTTTGTGAGCATTTGCTGCCCATTAGTGGACTCAACTATTGTGTCGAAAAACTGTAGGGACTTTTTTTAACAAGGAATTTTTCTCTCCCAAATCAATTTCCACCAACATGACTTCTAATTCCAACTTATCCAACATGCGACGGCTGGTGGAACAACTGAAGCTTGAGGCCAGCGTGGAGAGAATCAAGGTACAGAAAAGGTCTCAGACTGCAAAAGATATCTGTTAAAGAACATGAGAGTTTGGAGTTTTTTGCATGACACGTGCATTTGACACGTTACAGTATAATGTTTTGCTTTTATTTTATACTATATTTGTTCATTAGCCACCTACTTGTCTTGTTACAGCATGGCCATTCAATGCTGCCTCTCAAAGTCTTATACTATACAGTATGTTCGATACTCTTTTTCCACACATTATACATTATATATTATACTCTTGTTCCACACATTATACCCAGGCTGTAGCATATTATGTATCAACTAACGGTCAAATAATCACTTCTAATTAATTTAAACTAAAAGTCATGTTGTGAATTTAGAGGATAATGTGAAAAAGTTGCTGCATGCTCTTCCCAAACACTTAGATTTTTGTTTTGTATTACTGTAATTGCTTCCATCGTTACTGTACATTTCCTTCTCTGCATATCGCTTGCCTTAATCATTTATAGCTTTTTGTCCTCTTTTATTTATTGTTCTATTATTGTTTTAAAGGCTAATTTAACAGCTGACCAATGAACAACAGTGTGGCTAACACTGGCTCATTTACAGTGATGTTGAGAAATGTGCATTGCCCCTGTGAAAAACAAAAAAAGACAAAAATAATAAATAATGGTACCACTTTCTGATAAGTCACCATAAAATAGGATTTATAAAAATTAATTTATGACATTAATGGTTAATGTAAATAAGTTGTTTATAAAGGGATTCAATGCAGATGCCCTTTATCACTTTTCTAGATGGTAAGTTTATATTTATCGCTTCTAACTAATCTATAAAATAAAGATTCATTAACCATTAATAAAGCCAATAATAAATATTTTTTATATACATGTGTGTTTGTGTTCCCAGGTGTCCCAGGCGGCTGCAGAGCTCCAGCAGTACTGTCTGCAGAACGCCAGCAAAGACGCCCTTCTGGTCGGAGTCCCCACAGGCAGCAACCCCTTCAGAGAGCCACGCTCCTGTGCTGTGGTGTGAAGGTCAGAGTCCACAAAGTTTACAGCCTGTATTTTAGAGTACCTCCTATTATTGCAGCAGGATATCAAATGAGGAATAAAAAGATTTTCACTTTTTGCAGAGGAAGAAGAAGCAGCGGACACGACTGTGGCACACGCAGAAGAAAATAATTCCATTTTGTTTTTACCCATTTAAAATTGATTTTACACATATTACAAATATGTATATTTAAAATAAATGTCTTGTTTTGCTACAACGCTGTATAGCAATATATGCCGTGTTTAACACATTAAAAGGCTTTGCATAAACCTCCTTTACCTTGATCTTTATTTAATTCTCTAGAAGAGCGATCTCTGTTTTGTACAGTGGACAGTGGCAGAGTCATATAGTGATCATCTATGTATTATTCCAAGCGGATGTTTACAGCCGGGCTCTAAATTACGCCTTGGAATCTGGTGGCGTCTGAGCTTCCTGATGTTCAGTCTAAGTTAGGAACACAGCCGGAGAGAGGAAACTGGGTCTTCCTGTTCAAAACTGCAAAGACACTCAACACTTCACTCCGCCTCTGAGCCTTTTAAAGATTTTGGAACTTATTTACAAGCTCAAGGCTATCCTAGATTAGAAATAAAACATGAATCACCAGAATGTGGAAACTGAATATTATGAATCATGTTACCCATTCTAACCTAAGTGTGTTCAGTCATTTAGGTCAGTTTATATTTTATTGTATTTAATGGTATAAATTCTGCAACTTATGTTTGTAGATGTAAACAATTGCCCCAGAAACAGTCCAGATCAGCCTAAATGAGGTCTAGCCAGTCATGAGACAGCTCTCCACTTTGTCACTTCCCTTTCCACTCGTTACACTGTTCACGGACGAGTCTCAATAGTTTACCCATCTTGATGCCTCCTTTCCTAACAACCTTTGTTCAAATGTGCTTTGCACCACACTGAGGGCATCAGATGTTCCGCCTTTTTGACACTTTTTGAATGAGAATGAACATTAAGGGAATGGGATGCAGAAAATTAACAGTATCTATATGTGAAAATGAGATAATCTGTGTAAGACAGCAACCAAAGAGAAACGTGAAGCGGATTTCACTTATGAACATCAACTTTATATATTTTTAATCACAAGTAACATTCAAACTATTTCTATTTAGTTACTGTGGCTACAGTATATTCTTTGATCAGTGATTATTTAAAAAATATAAAAACTGTTGCTCAATTGAGCTTTAGGTGCAGTGTTGTACGTAGGACACTAGATGGAAAAAAGTATTCAGATCCTTTAGTAAAAGTACCAGTACAACAATGTTAAGATACTCCATACTGTACTAGTGTCAACTTGTGCCCTCTGCTGGTCATGTCAAAAGAAGAAAAATATCAGTTTCCTTCAGTAAAAGTAGCAACACCACTTTGTAGAAATATTAAATTACAAGTTAAAGTCCTGCATAGAAGATGTTACTATACAACTACCTAATAATTATTAGCAAAAGTATCAAAGGTTACTCAATTTAGAAAAAAAGGCCTATGTGAGTGTTACTGCTTACGCAGCAGTGTTGCTGCTTACAGAATAATGCATAATGCATTAGATCACTGATGCATTATTGTGTAAGCAGCATTTTACTGTAGTTGCTGGCCAAGGTGAAGCTTTTTTCTGTACTGTTGGGTGGGTAAATCTGTGACAATGCCTCATATTTCACCAGCTAATCACTGTCTTTTGTTTGTAAATTCTTAATTTGAAAAGTAATTCTACAACAGCAGAAATATTACTTGTAGGTACATGTTAACAACTGGATCACAGGAATTAAGCAGAACTCAGATGCAGAACCTTATAAAAAAAAAAAATCTAAATCACCCAGGTCGTGGTTGTCAGAAATATCCCCAAAGAAATCACACTTTTGGGGTTTACAAACTCAGAATCTCACTCTTTGTGGTAATCAAAAATACCAAACTCAAAAGCACACTAGATATAGTGGAACAAAAAAACAATAAGGATCTGACTGATACTTAAGGACACGACAATTCTCTTGGCACGTGGAATCGCTGGCTTGCTAATGCACGAAACACGACAAAACGACACAGGAAAGGCGAAGACAGACAATATATGCACAAGGTAATGGGACAGGTGCAAACAATCAGGGCAAGGGAAGCCTAACAGACTGGCGGGAAACACACGAGGACGGGAAGTTAAGGGACTTGAAACGAGAGGGAGACGTAAATACAAAATAAAACAGGAAATGACAAGACAGGAACACGAGACAAAACTTAACCAAATGATTTCAACTTAACATACTTAACCAGACACAACAGTACAAACGTATGTGTTTCTGCATAGCTGTGGTTAACTGACTGGTTAATCTGGCTTTTTATCTACTCTGCCAAGAATGTGAGAAGGTTTCAGGAAAGATTATTATGCTGAATGGACACTGGATTCTTTAGCTAATAGAAGAGCCATACGCACCCTTCTTTAAAAATATTTTTTTTATTGAACTTTTCCAACATATGCATTTACTCATCACAACATGACACAAATCACAACAATCAACATCACAGCTCGACAAAATACAATAAGCCCAATGTGCAAATAGATGTACATACACATTTATTAACAATAAAGCAACAACAAAAGAATACTCACCCAAAACCCAAATAATTCAGAGTCTGTCCAGAGTGTGTTATTCATCCAAATAGAGACTGACCTGATCAGAAGTGAAGTATAGCATCGAAATATCCAAGTGCAAGTATTAGATGTAGCCATTTGAACGTTCACATTTCTTCCTGTTGATTCATACTCTGCAGGAGTCCGTGTACACCATCAAGAAGTCATTTCAGTGTCTGTTTTTTTTGTCAGTCTTCCAACATTTATCCACTTTCTGTTGTCCCAGGCAACCTGCAAAACTGGTTATTTATTGGCATGTTCCTCCGAAAGACAATGCAATGGAAAACATTAATGGATTGTGGAGTACTTCGCTTTTGAACTTGTTTTTGTCAATGAGTGTACTGCCCGTCGCTTTATTCTTAAGAAAGGAATCTCAGGTATAAAGGTGCAGCTGTTCAATGCGGAAGAAATCATTTGAACAGCTTGAATGGAGCGGAGTCGTATTCTCCTTTAAAGGTGTGGGCGTGGAGCAGAGAGCTGAGTTAGGTTTCAGTGCCATCCCCCGTTTTCTATTTTCACACACACACACACACACACACACACACACACAGTGCAGTCCAGTCACAGTCCAGGGAGGTACTTTGAACTGTGTGTGTGTGTGTGTGTGTGCGTGTGTGTGCGTGTGTGTGTATGTGTGAGCTTTGGTTATAGCCTCCAGGTTTCCTGGATGACTATGAACCTAACTTCCATCAATGACGGACCACAACACGACACACCACTGGCGAACTTGTACAGCTTGTCTACACCTTTTTCAAAGGTCATTGACCTCTGAGAAAGGATTGATCCAGTTTTACTCCTATTTGTCAATGACACTGAACTTCCATGTGTCGGATAAGTATTTTTATCAAGTGAGGAGATGGCCATGGTGTACAGACTCCTAGGAATAGCAACAGGTAAGATTTAGTGTTTTATTCATTTACTTGAATCAGTTAACACCTTCACTACTTATTGGTTGTAAACAGAAGGCGGGTAGTTTGGCACCCTCAAACACCAAGTGACAATTGTCTTCTCAAGGGAAATACATAGTGTTAAACATGCCACTGTGTGAGTTAATTCCATATTGGTTGAATTGTGGGCGCACGTTTTCAACATCCATGTGCCTACCAAGCAACGCAGCCAAAGCGGGTTTGAAGACAGCGCTATCCCTACTGAGTTTTATTGGTACAATAGACTTGGTGTTGGTTAATGATTGAATGAAGAGTGCATACACCAGTCATGTATCCCCCATGATTACTAATCATTGTCAAAACAGGCTTCCTTAATGTGGAAGGAAATGTGACATTTGGGAAGTAATTATAATATGCTCGAATAGATTTACACAGTCTGTTGTAAACTTTTATGTAACCAAACTGCTTTAAGAGTGACGAGGGCTGTTTATATGCTTTTGGTTAAGAGCCGTAAAAGTGTGTGTGTGTGTGTGTGTGTGAGAGACAGAAGTGGGCGTGAGCGAGATAAATTGTCACTCTCTCCTACCCTATAAGGCTGTCTGGCATCATGACTCAGCAGCTATTCACCTATAACTCTGATCGTGATTGTGTGTTTTTCCTGTCATCCTTTATCCTACACTGGAGGTGAAATGTGGTTCAAATGTTTGCACATTGTGCATGTGCATGTATTTGTTTGCTGCGAGTGTGTACGTGTGTGATTGTCTTCTTGTTTGTGTTTCTGGCTGCAGCTCTGGCCTTATGCAAATACTCCCTGGCAGAATGGAATGCCACCGACAAGTCTGCCAATCGAACTGAGTCCCACTGTCATCGCCATAGCAACAGAGACAATTGCACAGGTAGATATGGACAGGTGGCGAGGGGCGGTTACCTTATGTGGTGTCATAAATGGTTGCCTTGAAGTTTAATGGTGGAGGTTTAATGGAAGAATGGGCAAAACACACATGTTCTTTGAAACACTTAAGACAGAAATAGAGACAGTTAATTGTGGAAGAATTGGGAATGTGTTGAAATGTTGAAAGTGTTGAAAATATATTTGTATTTGTTTGACAGATTAACCTGCATCAAAGGAGAAAATAATATTTCTCACAAGAAGCTGTTTCATCCATGTTGAGTTTTCTTTTTAAATAATCAACATTTCTAGACATATGGTACTTTACATTCTTGCCAGGCTAGTTTAGAAGACTGATACCACTCTTATGTCTGTATGCTAAATATGAAGCTTACATCACATACATATCACATACAGTTATTTTTTCAGTGTGGTTTTTGCACAAATTAAATATGAGCCATAACATATTAATTAGTTAGCTTAGGTGCTGGTAGACATTTTCATTCATTTCCAAAGTAGTTTAGTAGTAGTTTTTCCTGTTAAGCTAAGCTAAACAAACCATCTGCTGGTTAGCTAAAACCAGCAGCCGGTTAGCTTAGCCTGGCAGAAAGACTGGAAAAGGGGTAAACGTAACTCATCACTCAAATCCTCTTTAAAGCGACTCGTCATTCTTTTTGATTAATTCACAAATTAGATTACATGTTACTAAAGTCAGTTTAGGTGCTGGTAGATGTTTTTATTCTCTTCCAGGCTAGCTGTTGCCCCTGTTAAGCTAAGCTAAACTAATCAACTGCTGGCTTTAGCTTTATAATTAGCGAACATGAGAGTGGTATCCATCGTATTATCACTGGCCTCTAGGGGCTCCTCAGAACCCATGAGACAAAGCATGAACTCAAAGTCCTCTAATGTTCCCATCTTTTATCTCCTGTGAGGGGAAAATAGTTTTCCCTTTTTCAAGACTGTTGGATATCAACCGTTTCAACTTTGAGTAATGCATTTGTTTTGCTTAATTTGATGTACATCACTGTCGTAATGTTATTTCAATGAAACCACTGGCTTATTTTCAATGTTTGGAGCAAAAAACCAATGAGTTGTCTTTTTAGGGCCCAACTGCACAAATGAGCTTTGTGTGACAAACATCATCCGATTTCCATGACATTTATGTTATGTATACACCAACATAATGCTTGTTTAGAGTGTGTTCTCTAGAGCCACATAGGGGAAATGGGAATCAATAGGAAATGTGCAAAATGTCATGCTTGAAGATGGTTGCGACAATCCACAGCCACGTCCATCAGTGTACTTCCCGACGTATAGAAAGGTGCGAGGGCACATTCATCGCTTCTTGCAGCTTTAATTCGATCTGTTTTGTGGAATTTCTCTAAAGCATGTGGCAAAATAATGGCATACTACACTGAAATCATATATTATATGATTCAAAGAGGTATCATTGCTGGAGACACCGTCATCATCATTACAATCATGGACAGCGCCTTTATGAACTGTTCACATGGCACTTCTGTTTAAATATCTAGGCTATGCTACAAACAGCATCACGGATCAGTCTCCTGTAGATGCCCAACCAGCTTTCGATCCTTTGGTTTGCTGTACTTCGTCCTTGTAACACACAGGGCCCATGGACAGCGCCATTTTCATCCTCTCGGAGGAAGTCTAATTGGGCCCCGGGACACTATAGGATTGTCTCCGAAGTCTTGTGCCTCTCTGTTGCCGCTGACATTTTCATCTTAAATCAGTTGTCATCTTAGCATGCTTTCATGGCACAGCTGATCGATGATTACCAAGAAGGCTAATTAGAGGAAAGGACCTTTTGTTTTGTTGTGATAATGGAATAATTATCTTGTGATCTCGAGATAATAATGCTCGTTTTCTCACGATAACGGAATAATTAACTTAACGGCATAAAAAAATGATTGCATTGATGGCTGCTTGTAACTTTGTAACTGGATATTTTTCTTTTCTCGTGAAAAATGATCTTGTGATCTTGAGATAACGTAATAATTAACTCGGGATCTTAAGATGACGACATAAAAAAAGAATTGCACACATCGCCGTTCTCGGCTTCCATACCTTTGAACTGTAACTGGATATTTTTCTTTTCAACAATGAGGTCATGGTGGCAAGCCAGATCTTATGTTTCAGTTAACAACTAAAGCGCTCTCATTGATGTCACCTGAACAGCAGTATTCTCTTACAGGCTCATTTTCAAAGATAATCTCATGGGAATGGGCTGTAAAGATATAGCGGCAGCCAGTATAAAAAGCACTGTGTGTAACTGGTGGTCAGAGGTTCATTATGGCCAACTAGCAGCTGTGTTCGGGTGTGTTTGTGAGCAGTTAAGTTAGAGAGAAGAGGGGGAAGAAATAAAGATAATGGAGAATGGGAATTGTGCATCCCACCCCAGCACGTGTTTAATTTAGTAAAGAATTGTAATATATATATATATATATATAATTGAGACATGGTGTTAATGAGACCTTGACGACACCATGCTTTTCCTGGCACTAATTCATCATGACTCCTCTGGATGCACTGTGTCATATTGCAAACAGTCTATTTATACATCAGGCCATGCAAGTCAAAGAAGCAAGCTTACAACGTGACACAGTTACAGAAATGGTCAGACATTTTGGGAAATAAGCTTTTTTGCTTTCTTGACGAGAGTTAGATGAGAAGACTGATGTCACTCCAGTGATATGGATTTTCTCATCTAATTCTCACAAAGAATGCAAATATAAGCATATTTCCCAAATATATAACAATATATCATATGAGAAGTTCACTGATCAATAGTGTATTCTGTGAACTTGAACAGACGATGGAATGCTTTTTTATTCTGAAACTAATTTCTGTCATTTTATTTCTCCAACACACACAATAGATACAGGGCAGTGGAATGGCCACTTCTCAAAATGTCCAGAGGAACTAACAAACTACTGTGTCCATGGGGACTGCCGTTATATTAAAGACCAGAAGGCACCGTCTTGTAGGTGAGAGATAATGATGGAAAAAAAATCAGAGTAAATGGTGACTGAGAAATATAAAGAGAGAGATGTAGCAGTTAAACGGAGGGGAAGGAGAAATTCAAAGAGATGAAAATTGAAAGGAATTTAAAGCAGAACAGACGAAATTGGCAGCAGAGTTGTTTCATTGTCTGTTACTGTATGTTCCCGCACTACGATTGGTTTTGAATGTTTGCATGATGGAAATTTCATTTGAAAATGAAAGTCATGCAAGGTTTTTTATTTTCTATCTTTGTCTCAGGTGTCACCATGGTTACATTGGTTCCAGATGTGAATATGTGAACCTGGACTGGAGGATAGGAGAGAAACGACAAATCATAATTGCCTGCATCATCGCAGGGCTCGTTTTCCTCGTTCTTCTCATTGTGTTCATCTTCGTTTGTTCACAGTAAGCCTTTGTGCTTGTGGAAGAGAAAGAACTTAGATTTACAAATGTATAAAATCTACTTAAATGAATAGTTTTTTAAGATATGTTAATTAGTACGCTTTAAAGGTGCTGATAGGTGTATTTTCTTACCTTTGTCCCTCTGTTTCCCCATGTTTTCAGTCTTTATGCTAAGCTAAGCTAACCATTACTTCTTACAGCTTCTTATTGAGCATACAGATACAAGTGTCGTATCAATGTTCTCCTCTAACTGTCTGCACAAAAGTGAATTCACTTGTCTTATCAAAGTGTTGACCTGTTCATTTAAAAAGCAACATTATATTGAACAACTGGTTTTGCTTTTACTTGCTGCATATAAATGAGTGTACTTGGATCCTGTGTATGACATGTTTCCATCTCTGTCAGTCGTAGGTGCAGATTGTGTTGGTGGAGGGGAAGACGGAGAGAAGAACCAAGGAACGGGACAGAGAAGCTCAGCATGATGGACACCAGGGCAACACACACAGCGTTAACGGAAGACTCAACAGAGCCACCAACCACCATCGGTGTATGAGGAGTGTGTGTGAGTGTGTGTGAGTACAACCACAAGGCTGGACATTGTTTTGACACAAGGAATTTTGTCCTTCATATGACAGCTGCTGCCTTTTGTCTCCCAGTGACGCCGATGTGCTATAGGAGGTTCCTCTGGAAGGATATTCCTGGATAAAGGTTGTGTTGGATCAAGCAGGAGCTCAGGAGTTGCACCCTCCTCTAAAAGGCCAGCCTTGTCTGAAACCTTGATGATGCTTTCCTGGATTTAGGATAATCACAAGTTTGGAGTGTTTCGCTGGTTCAAGACACTTTTTTTCCAAATGGCGTGGAGCCACATCTGCTTGTAGCCTTTCACACAGCACAGCTGACTGCACAGCGCTAAATAAATTGTTGCTATGTCGGAAAAAGCTGTGACTCCAGCTGGATGCCGGTGATAACAGTTGATCAGGTTATTAGTCTGTAAGGGAGACACTTTCACCGTGTTCTCTTTGGGGAACTCTTGTCACGTAAAATAAATCATAAAATTAATAGAAATATGTAAGTATCAGCAGCTAAAATGTTATTATTGCTAGTACTATTGCTTATTATTAATATTTAAAAATTAAAATAATCAGTTATTAGTCTATTCACAGCACATGTCCCCATGTACACTAGCACACAGAATATTGTTACTCATCAACATTTGCAATGCAAGAAGAGCCTTTTATATACCAAAGGTTTCGGCTCTGGACTCCCAGGCTGGAGGAGGACAAGGAGAACTTGTGCTGGAGGCTTTTTTGAACCGTATATTTGGAGCCGAGGAGCCTCTGAGCCCCGGAGGCAGAACAGCCGAGCCTGTGTGTGGAGGCTCCACTGAGATGAAAGTGCTCCACTGTACGAGACCGTTTCTAAACTGCCAGCCTTTCACCGTGTTTTTAATGTGTATCTGTATTAACGCTGCATCTAAATGTAGATTGAAGAGAGTTAGGGAGTCATTGAAGTATGTTTATATGTCACTCAATAAATATGTCTACTGTATGTATAGGTGCTGTTCGTTTAAATTATTCTTCCATTCAACACAACGTCACAGCTAAAATCTATTGCAATGAGAACATTATTACAGTGTTTCATTAAAACAGTTACTCAACCGTACGTGGTGTCTTTCTCAGAAATGTTACTCGTTATTACACAAACAAATGTGCAAGACAGATTAAGTAATGACTATGCTCCCTTTCAAGTGATTGCACTTGGGTTACACAGATGTATTGTTGTGCTGCTATGGTGGTGTTTTACCAGTTGGAGTCAGCAGCGTCATGTTGCAGGAGCCAACAAATTCCAGTGTGAGTGTGAACATAATACAGTATTGTCCTCTGACATGATGTGACTTAATCCTGTTGGCACAAGGGCATTATCTTGTATCTGACTTTGCCCTTGATTCAAACACTGTTTACGATGTCATTCTTTTGTGCTGGTCAGTCTGCTAAAAATCAATGATGTGTCTGTCTTTCCCTCATCCAAATTGTTTTTTTCAGGGTTTCTAAATCTATATCAAAGCACTAAGTATGAGGAGAATTTATTAAAATCCAATCAGAAACAATGATATACACTGAAAACACTGCCCAGAAGTGATAGTCTTTTTCTTATTACTTTAGTTTAAGGATATTAGTTTCTATATTACAGAACCTTTGAGGCTGCATCTTTTCTCTACTCTGTTAACAATGAAGGTGTTAGGATCTTTGACTTTATTTCAGGTGACCTTTGCACCCTGGCTGTCTTCAAAAGAGCCACAGCTGTGGAATGCTTCTATATAAGGGGTGTGTCTGCAGGACTTAGAAATAAGGCTGATAAGAAAGACAGATATCAGCCACAACTGTAGTAGATGTTTGATTTGGAACGTCTCATAAACCACGTAGTGTCATTTTGAAACACCTCGCGTGTGTGTGTGTGTGTGTGTGTGTGTGTGTATGGCCCTGTTTGTCAGTAGACTCCTGGCTGATATTAAACCAGGAAAACCAGGATGAAGCGTAGATGCGACTGCAGGGCTCATTCAGCACAGCTCTAACTGCTCCATCTGTTCTCTGGTATGTGTGCAAGCTGGTGGCTCTGACAGCTGTGCTTTGACTACCAAACAGTTGGAATGGAAGATATTCCACCACACAGGGCATCACATAGATCAGCGAAGAAGTGAAGGAGGGGAGGAAGTGTTAAAATGAGTTTCGTATCCTCCCCTTTTCTTTGTGTACAGTCTGCACGAGTACCACTGGAGGTCAGCAGAACCCCGATCACGACAACCTTTTTAAAATACAAAGCACATTTACTTTGATTTGAAGGTACCTGGGTATTTCCAGTTAATGATACTTTATAGTTCTAGTCCACTATATCTTGTACTTTTTAGTACACTAAATATATTTTACAGCTACAGCTTATAATTATTTTTCTGATTAAAGGTTAAATGAGCATATCGGTTATGACGCATTGTTACACAGTAAATGTAACTTCCCAAAAGTACGTGAAATAGTTTAAACTGGTTGCACTTAAATAAAATGCTGTTATCTGACATCTGTTACTTCTATTAGCCCACTTACAGAATATTAGTTTAATTGTTATTAGTGCCAGAAGTAGCATAGGGAAATGGTTAAACAGGTTCATGTGAACCAAATCCATGTTTGGCAAAGGGACATTTAGAGGCATGGCATCATTCTCGCTCAGTAAATTCACCCACCGCATCACATCAGCTGTCATGTGAAGATATCCTCCAAAAGTAAGAGGATCAGGAAACCATGTGTGGGATTGTCACAGACGTTTATTTTTCTCCGTCTGCAGAGGTTCACAGGGGACCTGACACGTTGATTCCTGCAGATTTGTGGTGTAAAAGCCCCAAAAAATAGGCAAATGTTTGGTGAAGGAACATTACACGGATGCTTCGGGTTTTCTTTTCTTTCATGTTGATTCCTCACAAAGGCCTCACAAACAGCTAAAAGTCAACAGCTCATATGTTACCTGCAAGGTCAGATTTTAGAGCCTCTATCTTATTGAGAATTTTTTTTCCAAAATGGGAATAAAAGTAAGCAACACAAAATTACAACATCTTTGACAGATGCTTGAAGCACTTAAGTTAGCTCCTCTCAAGGTTAGTTGCCACTCTTGAATTAGAATGTATCTGTTCCCAGCATCTGTACTTGCGTGCACTGTGCTTAAGGCTAAATGTGTTATTAATGGGCCATGGATTTGCTCCAGGAGAAAAAAATGAGAAAATTTAAAAAAGCTCTTCTCTCATTTTTCTTTTGACCATCTGTCTAATATTACTATGTGAGGTTTTATTTTTGATACAATAGAAGATAGTCCAATAACTTCTCTGCTAAATAATTGAAAGATGACCCATGACTACAGCATTTATATCTTACTACAAGTCTTTGTTTCTCTCATAATCAGTGATTTAATATTTTAACATTTTTATAAAAAAAATATAAAAAAAATAGAGGTGAAAGAATAAAGAAATTCTTTATTGCATTTTTTCATAAACGTAGAGAAGCCGGTAGATGAATTTTGTTATTACCTTCAGACAATAGCTGTTTAACGCTGTTTCCAGGCTTTGTACTAAGCTAATTATCCGGCTGCTGGCTGTACCGAATGAGAATGAGAATTGTCTAAAAATCATCGAGCAAGAAAGCCCTGAGCGTATTTCTCTAAATGTTGAAATGTTCCTTTGAACTTAACATTTTTGGTCATTACATAAGACATCATAAGTTGCTGAAAATGTGTTATTTGAATTTGAATGATCTACAATACAACCTTCACATGATAAAATGATTGGTGCAATATGTCGCCAATGTGTCTGTGTGTGTGTGTGTGTGTGTGTGTGAGAGAGAGATTAATACAAATAGTCCTGGAATATCTTACTAACTGCGTATGTCATTATAATGTAATGACTCTAATTGATCCCACTGTTCTCTTCTAATTTAATCACAATCTAATTTTCTCTTCTCTTTCCAACCTCTTCCTTCCAACTCGTTGTAATCCAGAGTGTCTGGTGTCCCCCCCCATCCCCTCCCCATCTCTTCACTTATTTGTACGCCATGCACCCGGTTTCATCTGTGAACCCAGGAAACACTGATGAAAGAGTAGGCCATACTATACTGACACTTAGCCCCGGTAAAGTGGGATCAATATGAGGTAAACTAAAAGAAATGGACGGCTGAATCCATGATCAGCAGACCATAAGTCAAGTCATGAAAGCTTTTAGCGTCTGACAACATCTTTGACCTTCACAAGTTGTGTGTGTGTGTGTGTGTGTGTGTGTGTGTGGATTGGTGTATTATCTCCACATTAACTGTCCAATGAGAATGGACTCAGTACGGTGTATTGCCACATTCATTTCAAGAACAGTTGGTTAATATATGAAGGCACATCTGTGCAGGTGGCATTGTTTTATACAGTGGCAGATTCAGGCTTCAGGACATGGGCCAAAAACAATAATAAAGGCTCCAGTGTGCAGAAAGTCATGATGCATTTATGGTGAAACAGTTCCAAATGAAAACAGTTTTATCGTGCGACTCAGATTTAGTACAATTGTAATGTAACTACTACACTTGTGGGAATTATGAATTTTATTGAATCGTTTCTTTCTTTCAGAAGATCGGAAGAGCAGCTCTGTCATCTGCCCTGCCTTCACAGGAGACCATATTGTCTCGTATGTAGAGGCCAACTGATTTTCTAGCACGTATGTGTCGCGTTCTCTCCACCAGAGGAGCACCTTAGGGCACTTTATCGTGTTTTATCTCCCACATGGCCTAGAAGAGGGCACTTTTGTGGCTATATGTTTTTACGGTTTATTTCACATGGATTTTTGGATGGATGGATTTTTTTCACATGGTCTCTAACCAGAACCAAGGACAGCGCCAGATTGCGCCCTAGCGCTGCGTCAGGGCGCTTTTTCACGGTTGGAGAGCAGAGATGCACAGAGACAACCTCAGAGCAACACATAAGCAACCTTAAGAAGAGCTCTCTGTCACCGACGCACGCTTTTCTATATATATATATATATATGTGTGTGTGTGTGTGTGTGTGTTATTTAAGCAACATGGAGGCTGGCGCAAGAACCTAAACAACAAGGATTTCTTTTCTTTTCTCCAAGAGGTTAAGCGTTTGGATTTGTAGGGATGACTTCTGGAAAGATCCTCGGGGATTAAAGTTAAAATGTCTGGAGAATTTACCGACACTAATTACGAAGGCTTCAGCTATATTTTCAACAAGACCAACAGTTCCTATGGCGACTACTCCCACCTGTCAGACTTGAACAAAACCGATTTTGTGGGAGACGGCGCCGCTGTAGTGAGGATTATGATCTCTGTCATTTACTCGCTGGTGTGCGCGCTGGGTCTGGTTGGGAACTTACTGGTCCTGTACCTCATGAAGTCTAAACACGTGTGGAAAAAATCCTCCATCAACCTTTTCGTAACTAGTTTGGCTGTGACTGACTTCCAGTTCGTCCTGACTCTGCCGTTCTGGGCGGTGGAAAACGCGCTGGACTTCACGTGGCTCTTCGGCAAAGCGATGTGCAAGATAGTTTCCTACGTGACGGCTATGAACATGTACGCGAGCGTGTTTTTCCTCACCGCCATGAGCGTCGCGAGGTACTGGTCGCTCGCCTCCGCGCTCAAGGGCCGGCGGCGGCGGCCGCGCTGCTGCTCCGCGCGCTGCATCACCGTTTTCATCTGGTTCGCCGCTGTCGCCGCCGCGCTGCCGCACGCGGTTTTCTCCACGACCGTGGCAGTTTCCGACGAGGACTTGTGTCTTGTCAAATTCCCGGATACCAACGGAACCGCGCAGTTGTGGCTGGGGCTCTATCATTCTCAGAAAGTCCTGCTGGGTTTCGTGGTGCCGCTGGGCATCATCTCCGCCTGCTACCTGCTCCTTCTGCGCGTCATCACCTTCAAAAACATCAACACCTCGAGCGCCAAACGACGCGCCAAAGTCACCAAGTCTGTCACCATCGTGGTCCTGTCCTTTTTCATCTGCTGGCTGCCCAATCAGGCGCTGACAGCCTGGGGCATCCTCATCAAATTCAACGTGGTTCATTTCAGTTACGAGTACTACACCACGCAGGTGTACGTCTTCCCGGTGTCCGTGTGCCTGGCGCACTCCAACAGCTGCCTGAACCCCATCCTGTACTGCCTGATGAGGCGGGAGTTCAGGAAAGCGCTGAAAAAACTCTTCTGGCGGATGACTTCGCCGACCATAAGGCCGATCACAGCCACCACAAAGCAGGAGATGAACGAGCCAGTGCAGGTCCTGGTTCCCGTCAGCGCGCCCGAGGAGCCCGCTGTGGTGTTTTACCCTCCGGGGGCTGTCATGTACAACGACAGAGATCTGCCACAAAACAACACGTGAAGTGCGACACGGACTTTGTTTTTTTGGATTGTACTCACATTTATATGCATTTCTGTTAATTGCCCACTTTCTTGTCTCGCAGCTGTCAGGACAGTTGAGCTCAAGTTGGGTGTGTATGACTTAAAAAGGCGAAACAGGATTCCATACGACCACACAGTGATCAGTGGCGACTCACTGCGTGTCCACACACGCGTTTCTTCTGTCACTTGCACATGTCATTTTGTACTTTGATGCTCTTTAAAATAAAATAGTAAAATACATTTTTCTTGCTTTTTGGGGGAATGTTTCTGAATAAGTCTGCCCAAAAAATGTAAACTTATATACATTTATTAAAGTGCAAATAAAGTGCATCTACATTATGTGAGACACTTGCTGTTCCTTCTCTGTGTGTGTGTGTGTGTGTAGAAAACGCCCAGGTGCTCTTGTGATGGCTGTCAGCAAGGATGTGTGTTGTCCAAATAATAAGCAACACATTCATTCAGTCACATCAGTCTCTGGCCTCATGGTGCATTAGATGAAAAGGATTCCAACAAGCTCCACACTGTGAGGTGCGGATTTTAAATCTGCGAGGAAAGAGAGCGCTGGTGTGAGATTGGTGCTCTGTATTGTGGCTGATAACCTCTTTGAGGAATCTTTATTAGAGAAAAGGCTGGATTGATGCATATTAAAGAGGGCGTCATGTGACATAAATCTCTATGAGCACCAGACACTCTGCATAGCTTTTAAATAACTTTGCATTTACATCACTTTCTTCATGACTAAATCCCCTGCAAATTATTCTTCATTGAAGAGAATGGATCAAATTAGAATTCTTTAAAACCAGCTTAAGCAACCCACACATTTTTTATTTTATTTTGTTAATATATTAACAAGATCCTGCCATTAACCTCAATCTCAAAATCCGTTATTTCTCATATTTGCCGATAAAGCACAAAGTGGAAACGCTACAACTTTTAAATGTCAAGCTGAGTGCAGCTCCAGATATTCAGTGAGTGCACTTTGGATACTTTGAATTGGTAATATTGCAACCGAGCAGAAAAGGACATTTTAAAAACCCTTCCATACTAGTGTCTGCATGAATCAACTCATTTATAATTCCTTTCATAACACAATAAACCCTTCATTATGGAGACATTAATAGCATTTAACGGATACAACCGTGAGTGTTTTTCTACAGACATGTAGCACCATTAGCAACCAAGTAAATGCTGTCATGTGTAGGAAGCCAGAGGGGTTATCTGATGTATTCAGTAAATCATCAGACTGCATAACAACTTCAGGAGCAAAAACAAATTCTTTCTTCATAGTATGTGCGTTTTAACAGCAGTCAAATGCCAGAGATGGATTACATAGCCTGCTTGGGTTGATCCCATCAGTTAGTTAACATATTAATGCACTGTGTGCAGCTAAAGTCTGTCAACCTAGATGGATAGAGGTATCTCTTTAATGGGGACTCTGCGCTGATAGAAAGTTCTTTTTTTGATGGGATCTGCACTTATAGAAAGTTTGAAGTGTGCAGGATTAAATTAAGTACTGGATTCCAACATGTCTTATTTCAATGAAGAATCTAATGAAACTCAAATCCCTTCAATCCATTTCTCCTCCTGCTGCTGTCTCTAAGCCTTGGACAGAGATTGGTCTCAAGGGAGTCGGGCAAACCCACCATAACAATCCACAGCCTGAGGTAAATACCGCTGGGGATTCTTTAATTAACCATCTAAAATAAAACAACAACAAAGGGATTCCATTTTATGCACATACTGACAGGCTTATTTAATAAGAAATAAATGGCTAATTGCCCCAGGACCGGTGTATTAAATCGGTACAAGAGCGATCTGTCATGTGGATGTTGAATCCTGCACCCACAGTGCACACGCACACACATCATTTTAACACTCACACAGAGCATTTGATTTCTTAGTAAAATCCCCTCTGGGGGAATAAAAATGACTTGAGTCAAAAAATCACGATTAGAAATTCAAATGTAACAGCGTGTATTCCTCAAGAGACAAGCTAATATCTCCACTGATCTCCCAGGGCCCATTGATGGGTTTTCAAAGTCTAGGAAACACATTTTTAAGATATTTAGGTATTCTGTCAAAGGTTTTTTTGTTGCGTACCATTATTATTTTTTTATCCATGAATGTACATTCAACAACACATTTGACACTTGTAGAAATATTTATGGTGGCTTCAAGCGCAGCATCTCTGTTTGTCACGTGTGGATAACAACCAAGAGCGAAAGTGATCTCTCTCCTTATAAACGCCTGGAGGCAGAAACAGAGAAGTAACGAGGAGCAAATGAAGGGTAACTGATGCTTTTCACTTCGATACAGTAAAAAAACAACAAGACAACACAGTGGTCACTCTAGCCAGCATACGTTCTATTGTACAGGAGTTACTTTAACTTTGACTAGTTTTGACAAGTTTAAAAATCCCCTCCAGGCATGTTTTGAGACATATAAAACTATTATGCTTTAAATAATTATTTGTTTCTGATATGGTTTTCCCCAAAGAAGTATAATAACCTACTTTTATTAATTAATTATACATCTAAATCTACCAGACTTTATGAAAAATTATTTTTTATTTGTAGAGTTGGAGAAAGAAGCAACATGCATAATGCATAATGTCATACTTAATCAATTTCATATTTTGTCTGCAGTTGAGTACATAAATTTTTTATACTTTAAGTAAATGTTGCTGATAATATTTCTGTACACTAACTTGAAACTGAGGTAGGCAAACCCTGTACAACAACTTTCTGCCTCTCTCTCTGCTGCCTGGTATCACTCCTCTAAGCCCCTCCCACCAAACCCACAACTTCCAATGGCAGCAGAAGGAATCGGACGCCCCCAGCGTGACCTCGTGCCTCGCAGGGCTCACTCTCCACGGCGAGATCCTCACCGAGACCCCGGACTTCTCAAAGATGCCCCTCCAGCGCTTTCGCAGCCGCAGGGCAGAGTGACTCAGGCTTCGGAGGCAGTTGCGACACCATCTGTAGTAGCGAGAGGCTAGTATACCACACACACACACACACACACACTCACACACTCACACCACTGTCCCACCTCAAAAGTTCCCCACTGTCTGTCAACATGACCTTTTGCCTGTCATTGACACAAGCGCCATGGCATTGAAAATAATGAGCCTAAAGCTCTGTGTGGAGCCGGGACGTGTTGTTTTGTATTGTACGCCGCTGTGGGCAAAGGAGGTATTGGACATTTTTCACAAGTTGCGAGATTTTCTGCAAGATTTTGAGCCACTGAGTCAGGCTTTCAATGTCTGAAGGGACGCGCAGGCTCATCTGCATCTGCATTTGTAGCTCAGCCAATAGGAACGCACAATATCTCTGAAATTACCTGTGATTGGCCGCAGTCTCCCGTCACGGGCTACATTTTCTGAAGCCTGTAAACAGAGCCAAGAGGTGGTGCTGAAGTAGAGGTTTGCTCTCAGACTACTTGAATTACAGTATGCTGAAAGGTTATTATGGAACTTTTGCCCAATGACGACAAATACTGCCTACCCCACCTAAAAGTTTTGATGCAGGCACTTTAATATACTTCTAAATACTTCTTCCACCACCGAACTCTTGGCAAGACAGCTAATAAGCCCAAAATGTCAAACTGATCTTTAAATATGAACTATTTGGCCTGCGGCGTCTGGCTCCACCACTGCAGACAAACCCTACAAAGAGTCATGAACGTCAGTTCACATACGAACAAAGAATGGAATTCCCAAGAAATCAAAGACATTTTAAGGATATAATAAAGAATCTTTATTTTATGAAAACAATACCATTAAAATACTTATATACTATACTTATATAAGCAGAATCATTCCACACATCTGATAAAGAGGGCGATGAAGATGCAGCCAAACAGGGACACGGTCGAGGCTGAGAGGACCACCACGATTACACTTCCTGCCAGGTTGACCAGAGCGCCGAGCCCCACGCCCACAATAATCTGAGCCAGCTGGACCATGCAGGTGAGCGCGGCACAGTCCACCCCGGTGCCTCGCTGACTTTCACTGCTTCCTTTCAGCCTCAGTTGTTCCTGGAAGCACAGCCGGTAGTGTTGGTAGAGAAGAGGAGGAGGAGGCGGGAGGGAACAAAAGGAGAGGAATATTTAATGTCATCAGTTTCTGTATTACCAGAACTTTCCATGGCAGAAAGCAATCAACAGGTTAAACAGATTCAGCTCTGGAAGATAACAAGAGTGAGCACTTATGACAACTTAATAAGGTATTGAATGAGCGAGCCGGGAACCATCAAAAAGAACAAAGTGATTATTGAACTACCGCCTAAAGATTGTCAGTTTTCAGATATAATGTTCTGAACATTGTAACCTGAAGTCCGACTGTTGCTATTATTTCATCCTTTAAATTGTTTTACTGTTTTATTGTTTCTTTTTAATATATGTACCCAGGACGTCCTGATAAACAGTACTGACACTAAGCAAATTATCCCACCGTAACAAAGTAAATTTAATTAAAGGGGCACTAAACTAATTTTACACGTGAAGGTCATTTTAGTCTGCATAATAAGTCTTGCTCAGTCTGTGCTGAATAATGTCTTTTGTGGCTCTGGAGGAAGCTTTCCAGGGTTTTCTCAGCTTTGGCTTTAGAATAACAAAGAGCCTGTGATACAAACTGAACGTGTGGATTTTACCCGGCAGCGACGTCTAGTGACAGACGCTATCCAGCTGCCTTATTTGAAGTGTGATGACTAAAAGTATCTCTTTCGTCTTCTGCTTTGACCCGCTTTGTCTCTTCTCAGTCCCCCAACTTTAAGAAATTAAAATACAAGAAAAGGACCTTGCGAGGCTTTCAGTGAGGCAGGTCTGAGGACGCTTCTGACTACAACCTGTTGGTAATAATCCCAGCTGTCTTTGGTTGAGCAGTATTTCTACTGCCAGCTCAGTAGTACCTCCTCTTCGCGCTGATACTCCGCTATCAGGTTGAACGGGATGGTGTAGAGCGTGCTGGACATGACGCCGAACACGCTGCAGAGGACGAGCGTGGCGATGATGTGGGGGAAGAGGCCAATCAGGCTGGTGCCCATGCCGAACAAGAAGTAGCCCATAAAGTATAATCCCTTAAGGCCGATGTATGGGAGAAGGAAACGCTGCACGTCTGAAAACACACACATATACACAGTTAGAGAGGAGATTCAGATTAGATATCTGATTACGTGACAGCCGCTTTATCTTTTATGGTATTGCACCTCTAAACGATGTTCATAAACAGTTTACAACTCTCCACAGCATACATTTGATTTGCTACAGTTGACTGGACATTTAATTTGACGGGCTATCTTTGGTTTCAGCACAAAAAAAAACAAAAAAACACATTGGATGTTGGCTGCTGTGGTGAATGTAGAAATAAAGACACACATACAAACTCTTTGTTCCTGTCACCCGCACGGTTACTTACAGGAGTAGAGAGCAGAGGACACAGCGTTAATACAAAGTCCCCAGCAGCCCACTTCAACTCCTCTCTCATACCTGGCGTAGGCTGTAGAGTTGTGGTCTGCGTAAGGATTCCCCTTGTATACAATCTGAAAAAAAAAATTGAAAAAAAAGATAATGAAGAAAAAGAAAAAAACCATCTGAGGAAGTAAAAGCCAAAGATCCCAGCACACAGCTGTCATTGACATAGATATCAAATGTGGGCCTCACTCCTCAATACATGCTTTTGTTTTTCTTTTCTCACAAAAAGAAGCAAATTCCAACTCAACCGGGGGCCACTGGCTATACATTCCTCATCCCTGATAACAATGCCGGCAGTTTGCAGGGTCTTTCTGAAGTGGCGGTGAAGAGGCCCTACTGTGTCATGGTGTGAGGTGCGTCGTTTGATCAGCATGCACGCCATGAAAGGGTAAAGCATTCATCATTATTACACATGTCAGCGGAGGATTGAGGATCTGAAAAAACATGTTGCAGTTTGTTGTTCACCTTCACCTTTAATGATATTGTTACTTTGCGTCTTTGACATTGAGTCATATTGAGGCCTTTTACACACTGGTTGCGTATGAAAATGTTAATTTTCGTGTCAGAAATTCATCATGTTCGCAGTTTGTAGACCCATAAGGATGTAACTAAGGAATTACTTTTATCATTGATTAATTGGTTGATTATTTATATGAAAAGCTGTTTAGCCTATAAAAATGTTTGACTAACAGACAGATATTCACTTTACGATGACATAAAACTCTTTAAATAAAGGGGAATCCTTTGCACACTCATCTGTATGATAAATATGACGCTGTAGCCAGGAGACGGTTAGCTTAGCTTAGCAAGAAGACTGGAAGCAGGGGGAAAAGTAGTCTGGCTGTGTCCAAAAGTAAAAAAAAACTCCTACTAACACCTTTAAAGCTGACAAACACTTTGTATGTCTTAAGCCTTTGGACAGAGCCAGTCTAGCTGTTTCCCCCTGCTTCCATGTCTTTATACCAAGCTAACTCTTCCTTCATATAACACAATAATAATGTTGCAGGTGCTATTTAATCACATACATGTAGTTCTTTCAAATACAAAACAAACACGGGGGACTGACGACGCTAAATGTTTTTTAAAATTTGTAAAACGGTTAAAGTCTAGTTAGAGATCTGTGTCTGTCTCTCCCCTCACTTTCTCTATCGATATTCAATTTGCAATGATATAAAATTGAGAAAAGCTGCAAATCCTCACATTTGAGAAGCTGTAACAAGTAAATATTTGGCATTTCTGACATGAATGAAACAATTAACTGACTATCAGAATAGAAATCTATGAAAGCAGAGGGTAGGGAGTGATGTCAGCAACACAGTGCCCTGAGAGTTCAATGACACTAATCACTGCAATTCAGTTTCAATTTGCCACACCAACTGGAAAATAGGCAGTGATTAGGAACTACACAGCACGAGGAAAGGCAGGAAGCAGTGATGGGAAACTACAATGTGAAATTAAGTTCACATATGTTCTCAGTTACAAATGGGTTGGGTTTTTAAAGCTACATGCAGGGTATTCACATGCAGACACAAATCAATACCTGTCCCATGAAATCGGTGAAGAAGAGCATGTTGCAGAGGAAAGCAGTCCATCCCAGCAGGTGACTGACGCACAGGAAGCGGTAGTGGTTTGGCATGCTGATGATAGTTGTCATCAGCGACCTGAACGTCATCCTCTTCTGGGCCTGCAGACACACACAGACATCAGTGCCAACCGTTAAAACACTGACAGGATTTTAAAATAAATGAATTTAACAGCTTCTGCTCTCACAGCACTCGTTACTCACTACTCGTTATTTCACTACTAGCCGACTGCTGATGACACTTCAAAAGCTTCAACAATAAAACAAAAAATGTCTAAACCATAAAAACCTTAATTACAGTGACAGAAGGGATTCAACAGGAAGATCACAGAGGACTCACAACAAGAACTCTGCTCAAGAGTTTGAGACAAAAAGTGATAGAAGATAAAAAGAGCAAACTTAAAAACGTAAAAAAAAGTTCAGATATCTGAAACAATCAATCATATTATCTACAGTAGAAATATTATGATTTACAGAAAGCA
>JAVQJD010033014.1:0-53522 GCA_036023655.1 Nannoperca australis | reverse complement strand
CCCCCCCCCCCCCCCCCCCCCCCCCCCCCCCCCCCCCCCCCCCCCCGCACTTATGGGGAAATTACCAATCACTCCTTCATCTGGAAATCCTGAGAACAGTCACGGGAGAGGGGGAAATGACAGTGTGTGGGAATGTGGGATAGGATGAACTGCTGCTGCACAATTCTCTAAAGCAGGGTTGAGTTATGCATTGGGACGGCGGCGAGATGTAAATGTCATATGTTATCTACATGTGCAAATTGAATGTACTGATGAGGGACAGCCCAGCTACACACCCAGACACCCTGTTAATATGAATAACACACTTTTGATATAGGAATCCCTATATGCTGCAAGTAATGTGCTTTCTGAATGTAATTTATTGACATTTTGATAGAATGAAATCAAGTTTCCATTTATTTCTTGCTGCAGTATTTCATATATTGTTGGTTATTTGCATGTGTTGTATCCTTTTGTCTTTGCCTCATATCATTAGGCAGACACAATACTCTCACAATGCTTGTCTCATACTTTGTATTAACATGTTTTGTGCTGAAATGACACTGGTGTAAACAATATGGCCAAATAAATGTAGATATGTCACAAGTATGTCTCTGTCTCTGGACTGCAGCCATCTAGGATCTAGTTTAAATTTAAGGAGTCTTACTTTCATTTGTTACTTGATGTCCAAAATTTACCTTTTAGCTATTTGAAAAATATAGACCGTGACCCAGTGGCGTAAGGTAGTTACGACACGCTATTATAGTGACTAGTTATAAAGCACACACACCAGCCTGCGTGTATATATATATATATATTTTTTTTTTACCAACAATGTGTTGGATTGTACAGTCAAATGAGTTTCTTAGGATATTGTATTGGAATTAAAATAAGCACATAATCTTGTTATAGGAGATATGATCTCTCCATGGGACCCCCACCTCAGGCTCCCCAGTGAAACCGCACTTCCTGCACTGTCTACATTTACGCCCCTGCCCTGACCTCAAACCCATCCAACACCTTCGGAATGAGCTGGAACACCGACTGTGAGCCCTGCCTGCAGCCAGGGTCCAGAAGGCTGTCACAGCAGCAGATTAATGCCCAGGGTTAGGGGCGGGTGTAATGTTCAGGTGTCCACATACTTTTGGGCATGTCTTTCTTGTTGATACGCTACTTTCCTGCAGCGTCCCAGATTTCCTTGGTGATCATTAAATTTGATTTGATTATATGTATGTTACATGAGTCATTTCCTGCATGATGCACGTGTCTATGATGGTGAGTATACAAAGCAAAATGAAACAAATGAAAGCTTTTATCTAGACAGCTTCACAGCAATAAAAGTGATGTGACAGTAAAAACAATATTCATTTCCTGCACTGCATGTATGATCCTGACGCCTGTCAGCATGGATGGACAACAGATGAGGGTCTGTATCCTTTTCATTTGCTGCCTCTGCATCTCTTTTGTCATCAGAGTGCAGCAAAGCAAAACACACACCCCACTCTTATTTATTTTTAGTCCTGGCCTCAAATGGGAATGAGACCGATTACATTTCCAAGATTGACAATTTTATGCTGCCAAATTAAAAGAACCCTCTGAATTAGTGAGATAATTGCATGCAATCTCCCTTTAATGGGCCTGTCAGTGATTACTGGCTGCCTCGACCAACGCTATCAGTGGCAGGGAAGGGGAGTGTGCTGAAATGAAATGTCAATCATATTAGCATAAATGAGTAAATTAGTGTGAGGAGCTCATTGTCAGAGCGAATCAGTCCTAACGTGCCACCCTTCTACCCACGGTGGGGACCGACACTGTGAGGAAGGACGGATGAAGAAGAGGGAAAGTGAGAGAGGGAGGAGTAAGAGAGACAGAGAAATGACATGTGAGCACATGGCGCTGACAGCTTATGAGATGTGCAATTATCATCTTCAGCCGGTGAAGCAGAGCGTTGTGGCAGTCGACAATCATTTCTCCTCATCTGCTCTTGCGTTCATTTAGCTGATGTTGTCTGCTGCCAGCTTCAGGCCGAGGCAACAGCTTCACAGGAGAGGAGGACATTTAAGCAGGTTCTGAAGAAGGGCAGTTCCCAAATATCTGCTTAAGTTTAGTCTCTTCTCTTAAAGGCCTCTCTTTGTTTTTCACACATGATCTCAACATAAATAAAACAGGGATTTTCCTCTCTCTCATACAACTTTCATGTAGGTTTGGAACAGTGATGTGTTTATGATTTACTTAAGTTGAGAAAAAGTCTCAAATATTGATTTCCACATTTCAGCTATTAGCTTATTAATAGCATGGTCTATTTTTTCAGCAAAAACAGAAGTAAAAAGCCAACAACATTTCACAATAACTTTATCTGTGCTCATGCATTTTCCAACATGTTTGTTTTCAACCCCTGTGTGTTCATTTTTTGGCCCCAAGCTAAAACTAGAACATCTGGGATATTATAACCGTATGCTGCGTTCACGTCATATCGTTGGGATTTCTGACAGAAACTTCTGACAGCTATAATGTCTCCTACTCGCTGAAAAGAACTACAGAGCGGTCAACAGACCCCTGGAAATCGCACCACCAGTAGTTTCATCCAAATAACATCTCATATTAACACTAATACAACTGATTCAGCTCATTTAAACAGGTCTGTACACGTCATGTGTCATGGTTTCACTTACAGAATACAGAACACAATAAAAGTAGCTTAACTTAAGCTATTTATCTGGATGTGTTAAGCTGGATATGGTGCTGCCACTCACTGTTGCTGCTAATTTGTCACAGCGGCCATTCCCACTAAAATCCCCTGTGGCCCAAAAAGCATTTTCCCATAGACCACTATTATAAAACCGACATTTGACAGGACACCTCCATCTGCAAACAAGATCAATTATATTCCCTTTATTATGAATTTTTAAACCATTATGGTTTTATATTTTTAAAACCTTCCCAGAAACGTTTCTATTTTACATGCGTGACATCATCCCAATGTAAAGTCTATGGGCTGAGAGGGAGCACACAGGCAGAAGTGAACCTTGGAGCAGGAAAATATTTAAAGGTATATATATATAGTTGATATGGCCTACAAGTTGCATATTTAAAAATGTATGAGTCATTTGGAGTCATGTTTCTAACCGCCTAACGACATAAGTTCAATATTCACTGTCCTTTTAGCTCTGTTTAGTCTCCCAGCTCCAGACATTTTGGGCAGGTCGAGTACCACTGTTGCATGTGATGAAGACAACTGCCTAGTGGAAACAGCACTGATTAGAGTGCAGTTTGTCAGCCAGACAACCAAAACAATTAGCTAAAAGAGGCTAAAACGCTTCGTATAGTTTAGGGAAACTGCAAAGGTGGGTAATAGTTCTCTGTGGGTTTGTCACTGCCACCTTTCACATGTCACATAGTCATTTGATCCATTGTGAAAATCTAAATGTTGATTAGTGCAGCTTTAAGGAATCAGTTCAGGGAACCTGGTCAACTTTACATGAAGACACAACTCAGAATTCTGATTCTGATACCTCCTACAACAGGGGTCAAACTCCAAACACACTGGATCCTACAATTCCCATAATGCAACCAATAGCTTCTTTTCCTTAGACGCCTCGCTCGCTCGTTAATGCCAATGTCTTTTAAACTCCATGCTGCCAGTCTGTCACATGAGCTTTCTGTTAGAAAAGTGTAGTCTCCAAGCCCCTAAAAATAACCTTGGTGACATCATCAGGGTTGTTCCTCCGACTTGACGCAGATCCTCCAATAGTTATAATCACGACAAGTAAACCTGACCTGTATGTGTAAAGTCGATGCACTTCCTATTTAAGACTTTTTTGAGTTTTATAAAAGGAACACTTAATAGTGCAAGAAGTTTTGTATTTCTGTTTTCTGGTGAACACATTATCTATATCCTCTAACTTCTATCTCTTTTATTCCAAGTTTACCACACACTCTCCACATCTCACTTTCTCTCTCACACACACACACACTTCCACACGCTCCTTCCCCTGCGATTTCCCACAGGCACTGGGAACTGAGTGTAAATCAAGGGAAAATTCCTCCAGTTCGACAATTCATTTGTCCACAGGCTTGTTAGGCAGGAAGTGGGAGGAGAGGGAGCGTGTGTCAATAAATCATCTGACGCCTGGCTATATTTATGCCCACAGCAATGAGTTTAACAAGGAGAGCAGTCCTTGAAGCAATATCCTAAGTGGCACTTCATCCCTGTCTCCTTCTTCTACCCTCCCTCCCTCTTTCCCCCCATCACCCCCCCTCCTCATCCCTCAGGAGCCTTCTGATTGTGAAGTGTGAAGATGCTTCAGCTATATAGCGCACAGACAGAGAGAAGAAGACACCCGCTGCCGTCTCTCAGCTAAAATTATCCCACGAGCCAGAGATTTGGAGAACTTCATTTCCTTGTTCATAATTAAACTCCTCAACCTTAATCTGACCCAGTCATTCTCCTGCTGGAGCCGAGCAGGGGCTTCCTGCAGCGCTTACTGAGCCCTACTTATTACAGGGATCAGAATCCATCCTCCACTTCAGCTGCCAAGTGTGGGTCACCCTATTCAATTATTTTTTGCCATCCATAGTGTAAGGAGATGATAGATCCTGGAGATCTTGCCAGTGGCTGCTTTCACATAGAGAGGAGCAGATGCTGAGTTCAGGAAAGGTGATTGGGATCTCTGTCTCCACCGCGCACTGTATCATTTGTGCCATAATGCCTTCTATGACTACAGAAAAATCCATTAAACCAAGCACGTTGCATGTCTCATCCTGCATTATGCTTGTTACGCCACTAGGTGGCAATCCTGAACCGGCCCTTGCAAACCTTCTCTCCTTTTTCCCCCCACACTCTTCCACCCACTACTGGTTTAATTACTGGCATGAAAGAGGGTAGCTGCGTGTTCTGTTTGCTCCTCATAGGCCATCATCAGTCCTCTGATTGAGACAGACACTCTTGTTTTGCTGTCAAAGCAGTTTGCAAATCAAGAATAGCCTGGCTAAATAATAAAGAGCTCATTGCAGTGAATCAACACTGAAAATAGCAGCTGCCCCTTTCCTCCTGACCCTCTTTGCCAATTATCTTTCCCTTCAAAGTGATCTTATTATGAAGAATGAAAGAAAATGAGAAAATCAAAAACATCTCTGGTGGTTTTCCATTTTAAATACAGACACTCTCGATTAGCTCTCAGCTTCCCGCACCAAGAGAAGGACATCACTTATGTTGTTGTCATTCATTAGCAGGCAGGCCAACCAAAGGTGCCATGATCACCACACAGGTTCAGAGGCTGCTGCCACCACTGCTACACCTTATGACCTGCATGAGCACTAGACAACATCTGAGATGAAAAGGGAGCATGTAAGTTATCAGGCACTTTCACCAGCTGTGACAGAGAGATAGCCTAGAAGTGTGTCTGACACCTTGGCAGTATTAGATTTGTCAGTGCCGGCCCCGCTCTCTCAGCGTTGGTTTAATATCACAGAGGGAGAGAGAAAAAAAAGTGTGATCCATCCAAGTTAACCCTACAACTGTGTGGGAAGGGAAACAACAGCAGCCGGATGATCAGCTCTGCCTCCATTGTGGTTACACCCTTTATGAAGCTGATTTAGTGTGAGCCCAGAAGTGTGTCTTGTGCTTGGCTACATGATTTGAGCCGGGGTGGAGAATGGGATACAAGCTCGGCTCCATACAAAAGCCCCCGCGCTCCGGGTCGCAGCGGTGAGCCTCTGACCTCTCCCTCTCAATGGGCATTGTGTGGCCCTTGTGGATCCGAGGGTAAAACAATCAACGTAGGTTTAACAGGCATGAAGCAGGGCGGATAAAGCAGAGGAGACACTGGAAGGAGAAGTTGTCGTTCTAGCCAAAGGGCCTTGCCCTCAGTGTGCAGCGGGGTCAAGGGCAGTGGGGTAATCTGGAGGGGAAAAGGTTGCTGAGAGTAAGACAGGAGCTGGCTGAAGTCCACCTGAATCAACTTGGAACTTTGATCACACGTGCAGCTTTTACCCTTGTCTCTAATAAGTCTTATTTCTTTGAATTTGTTATCTAATATCTCAGTTTCATAGTGTTCTGGTTCCAAACTGCCATGTCTGCATGAAGAGCAAAGACAGGCCAGACAAGGGGATTAGTATGCTATGACCTGCTTTACACTCAGCACAAACAATAGCCTCTCCTTTGTTTTTCATTTATCATCTCAAAGTTTCCTGCACCCACCTTCATGGAAGTGTGTTTTCTGCAACATATTAGTACCGTGAAGATGTGACCAAGACATACTCAGTGTGCATTCATATGGTCACTGTGCTCTTTGGTGTAACCTACTTTTTTTGGTTATTCTAGAAAAATCAATCTACAGCTGAATTCCAGGATTAGGCCCTGTGTCAAATGAATTCAGTTTTACCAGGCTACGGAACAGATGGCTGTTTCATTCAGGACTCAGAGTAGTTTTGTTGCCTGGCAATCTCCAGCCAAACCAAATCAAAGACCATAAACTGTCACTTAGGGGGCGATGGAATCTGGTTTTGCACGCAATCTGACTGTGAAAGCATCGGCCATCATACAACTTCATCACGCTACTGAGAACATGGTCAGAAGTGAACCGATGGTTGAGATGCAAAGCTGATACGGGGCTGCTTCTTCTAGGTAGAAAAGGAGGAAAAGTAAGGCTATAACAAATTCAGGGTCACACTGCAGCAAAACTAGCTATAAACCCCATGTTATGGGAATATTTCAGTGATATGATAGGTAATAAAATATAAGACAAAGGCACTACAGACCCACGCAAAATCACACAGATGTACTTTAAAGTCCCTACAGGAATATGATAGGAATATTATAGTGTTTTTTTATTGGAGAGCCTTATTTTCGATAGTCTACCTACTATATTCAGGGTTTACTAACTAAAATTGTTCAAACTAATCAGAAATTAAATGATTTAAAAACCAAATTGTTACTGATTAGGTTTAAATGTCAGTTGAAGGACATTTAGACTTTATACAAATAAGAATTAAAAAATATTCTGCTTGATTTCCATTTCATTATATCTTACCATTACAAGGCTATGAAAAGTTATATAACCCTGTTAATACAGGAGGATTTATTTATATGTACTTCAGTATGTAGTTGCTACTCGTTTGTTGCCTGTTAGCACATAATGTAGTGAACAATGAGTACTGAATAATTTGCTATGTGGGCAGTTTTGTAGACTAAATTGGTATTTCTCTACTCTGATATGTGTGAGTCATTATTTTATTATGTGATTACTGTGTTCATTATACCCAGCAAACTTGATGTGTGCTCCATAATGGAATATGAACTCCAGTGTGGGTGCTGTGGGACTGGTTGTTTTATAGGGCTTTTCCACTCACTCTCTTCGTCCTCTTTCGTGTCTCTCTGCCTCTCTCGTTCATTGAGTCAAGGCGGGAGTTTACAGGAACAGCAGGCAGGCAGGGCCTTGTCACACCGCGGAACAACACAGGAATGTATTGTATGCGTTAGAAAGACAGGACAGCTGGGGGGAAATAGTGCTCCAAGTTCCCTTAACCTGGCCTGCGGAGGTGCAAACGCATTGTATTTGCCGTCCCACGAAAAGACAATCAAAATGAACTATTACAGTATGTTTTACGCGACGTTACATGTTACGTTATGTGTCGTTTTGTGCTGTAAAACAAGAGTCACATACACGCACACACAAGTGAGCCGCGGAGGAATCCTTAAGGTTGCCAGTGAGTGCTGCGGCACTGAAAGCACACACAGTAAATTGAGGCTCCGGCGTCGTGGAAAACCCGGACTGGAGTTTGATTTTAATCTGACGCAAAAACACATTTTAAAAGTGAAAACATACAAGAGGAAAGTATAATAGTGTTGTACACTACCTAACAAATGTGTTATATCAAAGTGTGACTGTAAAATATTTTCCATGTTAATACATCCTGCCGTTTTTTAGCCTCCATGTGCTAATGAGCTGCCTGTGTATTGGAGGGAGCGGTTGCTGTACTATGACCTCTATCTAGACATGACTATCTCAACTGAGAGCTCCAGACAAGAGCTACACGGGGAAAGGAACTGGTTATACTAGTGGTTTGACATCCTTGTGTCAAGAATGGCCCCGAAGGTCAGTCAGTATTGCACAAAATGTCCCCCAGATATAAAATGGGGAGGTTTTCCTTCTCTGAATGAATTGTTCAGCACTCATCTGAAGCCTCTGCACCAGGGCAGACATGTTGAAATGTGGGAAAGTTTGCATGGCATTCGCCTCCATGCAGTCTATAAACTTTAAGGTTGTTTTCTCATTCAAATATGTTGCCATATGCTATAAACACACATGGTGAAGTGAGCAGTCCTTAAACATATATCTATGTGTTAGCTAATCTTTATAAATACAGCCTACATAAAACATTAATTTCTCTCAGTTTATGTAGTGCTTTGTGCATATTTATGTACTTTATGTAGTGCTTTATAGTGCACACCATTTTCTTTACAATAAAAAGGAGGAAACACTCAAATATTTTATATTGTTCTGCTTTCTTTACTTTGCCTTCACTCTGCTTAACACTTGCTACTGTAATGTGTATGTTTCAATATTCGCCTTGCCCTTCAGTTGAATAATATTTTTGCTCCATTCTGCTGCTTCAGCAGTGTACTTACATATGAAGTATTTTATTGACAAACAGGAATGTTAGTCATAAATTTTGCATGTTATGAACAAGTTTAGTTGCCCCCCCCCCCCCCTCACTCAGGCATGCATAACAAAACCAGAGCCAGTTTGGCTAAGCAGCATGCTGAAGGACAGGTCTGTGTGACCACAGACATGTTTAGATCTACTGTATCTAGACAGCGGCCCTCATCTTGTACAATCTCTTCAGTCTGTCTGCCCTGGAATGCCGCCACTGACAGCAATTCTTCCCTGGAACAACAGGGAATTTTTTGGAAAGGGTGGCAAAACCAACACACCGTCTGTCGATTATCCCCCTGCTATTCTGGGTCCTTTGGCTCCGCTGTGTGTTCGGAGCATCAAAGACCCGTCAGAGATGTCGGCCTAAAGGGAGGAGATGCACAGTTCAATCAAACATTTGGGTGCCTCTGTGTTCGGTGTCATGTGCCACCTTTTCAAAGACATTACATAATAAGAAAAACAATGGGAAGAAATCACCCCCTTTGGAGTGAGGGGGCTTCGAACCTATGCACATGTGCCTGTTCCCACTTTTTATTTTTAAGACACAGAAGTCTACATTGTGCACTTAAAAGAGATTAAATCCACTCTTGTTACCCCTGCGTGAATTGTGATGTCGTAACCAAGAAAGAAAAAAAAGTATTTTAGTTGATGTTATTTTTTTAGATTGCATTCATATGACAGGCTACTGATGGCCCAGCAGTTGTTATCAAGTGTCACACAGATACAACATGTTACATGACATTTGATAAAGGATCTGGAGGAACATTTTAGTGAGGTGGCTGCACTGCTTTTTTGATCTGGACTCCATCACTCAGTGCGTATGACTCTGCCTGGCCTGATAATACCCTTTCTCTACCCAGGCCCTTTCTTGACTGTCACGTCTGGTTGACACAAAGTGCTGCCACACGGATGGGGGGGTTCACCCATCCCTTGAAAGCCCAGCTGTCAGTGGTTACATAATAGCAGAGCCTTGTTGGGCTCGCCGGACGGCTTTGTGCGCCTGTCACTGAATGTGATTGTGGGTGAGATTAAGCGGCGGGTGACAAGCCACAGTTAAGGGGTTCCTACCTGGTCTCCAGCAGAGATGACAGAACAAACAGAATCAGGGGGTTTTGGAGAGCGCTTTAATGTGGCTCAGCAAGACTCGTATCCCTTTTTCACAGCGCACATTGTGTCGGTGAACAGTGCTTCTTGCTTACATGCTTGATGTTTTATGCATTGCCCAAGTAAAGACCTAGAAGGGGGAGGCTCAGCTACTTGGGGGTCCCATGAACTGAGCATCCAGAAGCGATATATTTGAATGAATGATATTAACCAAATGCTATTTTTTTTACATGGCTTTAAAGCTGTAATACAGTTCTTCTGCACAGATTCAAAATCCAAAAGCTGTGCTGAATTTCTGTCGCCCACAGCTGCAATCAATAACTGCTTATGAAATATCAGGTAACGTAATGAATTCACCTAAAAGGTAAAAAGAAAGGCATATTTGAAATCCCAACCCAACAGCTATACAGCCAAGACAAGGACATGCCTGTGATTCCAGTAAACATGATTTAATAATAAATGTGTTATTGAGCTTGAAACCATAAAAATCATGGATAGTGGGTGGTGGGTGTGGGTATAAGGGGGAAGGGGGTGCCAATTTATTGTAGAGAGACCTGATTTCCCCAGGGCCTGTGTAGTTCATTCAGTGTATTATAACACTGTTTATCCAAAGAGGGGGCAGGAGCTGCTTCAGTAGGGGTACCGTGAGAGACGGTCCGGTCGGCCCAGGGCCAGTGATTTCTACCGGGCTGAGTACTCCATCAGCGAGCTAACAGGCATCTCTCTCCCAGGCCGCTTGATGACACGCTGCTTCCTCCTCCTCTACTCTTCGTCTCCCTCTTCCTGCCAGTCCAGACCAGCTTTTTCCTCTCTCCACTGCTTATAACAGAGCCAAGCCTTACATTAAATCTGTGTTTCTGCATAACCGGCCTTGTATGTTGTTTTTTTCCCTCTCTCTCTCTCTCAGTCTGCTGGGCCCTCTTCTGTCTCTCTCTCTCTCTCTCCCCTTTTCCCTTGCAGTGGAAATAGCGCAAGCCGAGCCTCCCAGCGCTTCACTATCAGCGCTCTCTGCACAACCTCAATTCTTCCAACACAACAGCAAATAAACAGTGTTGCAAAAAAAAAGGAGGGGGTTGCTACTGTGTACAGCACAACAGTGCAATTTAAAACTGTGGCTATGGAAACCCCTCTGTCTTCCCCCTTAATATGTGTTTACGTTGCTGGGTTTGACTGACAGATAAAGGCACACTGGGGGAAGAGCCTCCTTTAGAATGCATTGTCTTCAGCACCTCCTCCCTTTTTTTATTTTCTTTTAAAATAGGCCTCTCTGGCAGGTTAAAATGAGGCAGAATAAATTACTTTAGCTATATTTTGCCCCTCTCACCCTGCTAGTTTGATTACTAATTGCTCTCCTCTTTGCCTGAAATGTAACATTGCTGTTGTCCCGTACTGTGTTCCTAGAGCCCTTTTTTATTGTGACAGTCTCAGGAAGGATTGCATATGTGGCGCCTGCTACTATCAAACGTGGGATATCAAAATCTCTTGGAGAGGCGTTCAGACAAATCCTTCAGCAAGAAGGTTCACGGTGAAGACACGCTGGGGTTATAATTGAGCAGATATTGTGTATTTAATTTAGTTTTCCTCACCTGTGTTTACGTGCAATAGTGAGAATAAAAGTGAACAAACAACATGTTTTTTCATTTACTTGATGCTACGGATCCATACAATAAAAACTGTTATTACATGATTGATTTTTCTTATTGAAATCCAATCCACACAGACAGCCGAGGACATAGAGGGCTACATCACCTATGGAGAATGTACACAATATGTTTGCTGTATGTTTTGAATTGATCCTCCTTCTTGCATCTCTCATCACACGCAGAGACTGAGAGCTTTTTTAATGAATCACTTTTTTGTAATGCTTCTGTAACCTAATGCTAAGTTGTGTTTGGGCCAGTTGTCTGGAGGAGACAAGCCATACTACAGAGACACATGCCAAACAAAACCCTTGGTTGGCACTATGATGTGGGCATCATGCCTTTGCCAGCCTTCACTCTGTCGGGCCTGTGCCAACCTTTTATAAATGCCCTATTTGGCAAGAGCGGTGCCCAGCAGTGTCTCTTAAGGTTCTGGTTCAAATACCCTCTTCAAATGTGAACCCAATCCAAATCCTAAACGATCCAAATGATGCGTTCCAAATTGTAAGCTCTCATATCATATTCAGAGGAAACCGTGGATTATGTTTTATCAACTCGACTGGCAACAGATGGAGAAAAACTGGAAAGTCATATGCACAGCCTCGTTTTTCTTTATTGTCGCACATTATAGTTGATTTTGTTGGTTAATCTCAGCGTCCTCCTCCCTCTCCACGTGTGGAGGGAAAAGGTGGCAGCTGCAGCACATCGGGGTTCATGGTTTGTTTTGTTGGTATTCAGCTCGGAGGTGTGTCACCCAGAATTACAGCAAAAGAGCAATTACAGCTGAATGTCTTCTCTCTCTCATCAGCATTTCAATGCAAAGATTTGAGATCTGACCCCCAGCCGGTACCACCCCTATCTTCAACTTTGCCCCACAGCCCTCAGGCCAATAATCAGTCCCAAAGAATAGCTCCTGCCCTCAAAAGCCCTGTGGTTCCCTATCTTGCAGCCTCCCCACAGAGTCAAGATTAAGTTTTGTTTTCACAGTTGACTGGTGGGTGGTGCTGGATCCCCTTAAAGCATGGTTTCAAAAGGTCATTCCTGAAGTGTGCCGCCCCACATGGAGACAGTTCCCATCCCAACGGAGGGGCCCTTGGATCGTCATCATGGCGATATAGGTGCCTTCGCTCGGAGGCCCTGTCTGCCCGTACACCTGTCTTCCCATTTAAACCCAGTCTATCCTGATGTTGTCACCTCGCAAAGATGATGTTTTACATGCCAACGTTTGTTCCCCGTTTCCCTGTTTGAGTTTATCTCCCTTCAAAGAGAACTCGCTTGCTGTTTCAACAACGACTCCACCACCTATCTCATATCAAACTGCTATGCTAATGTATTCCCTTTTCTTTCTTCAATTTCACTTCATCGCTGCCCTTTGTAAGTTAAGGCACTCAGGCTTGAAACAGCACAAACATCAGCCCCCATAAGAGAGAAGAGTTCAAGCACAACAAAAGGCGCATCTGTAAACAATAGGCTGAAAGAGTGGGACAAGAAAATGATTCAGCTGGTAACAGCTGAAATACATCCAATTTCAATATATGAGAAGATTGGTCTCTTGAGCATCTCGGGGGCCCAGGGAGTGAATTACATCTGTCGTTTTTCAATATAATGCCTTATATCAACATACTGATATTACACACAGAAAATGGGTTCTCCATAAAATGCTCCTTTGGTTTCTACACAGACTCTATTTTCCGTACTGGATAAGTACAGCTGCTTGCAATTCTTTTTTTCACATCCATTCATTCGCGTCCAATTCATCTTCTCAGCCTGCCACAGTTCATATTGATATATGCTCAGGGGCTGTTCTGTAACAGGTAACTTAATCACTCCGTCTTCAACATGTCAATTTCACCCTTCTCACTGCCTCCCCACTCTGCTGTTCATCATGTCTGCATTATAGTTAGCTATTTCACCTCAAAATAAACGCAGGTTACCTGACTGCCACCAGTGATTGCAAACCTATGGCTTCTGAATCACCAATTCAAACATGTATATTTGGTTCAATTAGAGTTTTAAATATTCACAACCTAGTCTATATTTATCTTTTGAATGTACTGCATGAGCAAAATGAAAAGGCCCAATCCACACATGAAAAGGAAGGCAGCACCATAAACTTCAAAATGTAGCATTTTCTTTTCTTTAAAAAAATGTATGTATTATCTAATTACTACTGATGTTTTTAGTTTTAGTGTCAATGAACACTAGAAAAATGTATGGAGAAATAAATGTTCAAAATTAAATAAACAAATATGACATAAAATAAATAATCACTTAAATAAATACAGACAAATATAATATAACCAACACCAAAAACTCAGTTTATCATAGAAATGTTATTGCACTTATATTGTGTTTTTTTATGTGCATTCCACCAATTATTTTTTCAATATGTCCTTTTTTCAGACCTTTTTTCTCATGTTTTATTTTTCTACAAATGGTTTGTCAATCAAGACAAAGAGGTCAGAGCCAGTTATGTGATTGGCTGCCCCATTATTCTTGATTGACAGACAAATACTTGTGGCATCATGAAATAAAAATATATGTATATAAAAAAGAAAGGATTAAAGGATGTATTAGTGTTTCACAATTTCATATTTATATTACACATTTTGCCTATTCATTTTTTTTCATAATTTCACATTTTTTTTACATTACTTCTCTATAAAATAAGCCTTATGCAACATGATATTTTTACAAAGCTTTGAGTGAAGGCTCAGTCACACCAGCATTAACATTTTGCAGCAAAATAAATTTTAATAATGAGAATTTAAAAGTGTTGTATTCGCCCACAGCTGTGAGGTAAATCCAAGCTGATCTTTCATGTCAAATTCAACTTTGGCAAACTTTGACAGAGCTAACATTTGGGGGGGGGAGGCTGTTGTAGCTATAACTGTCTGTTACCATCAAATTCTATCCACAAAGTAGCTATGGATTTAAACAGTTCTGAGACCGATTTCTCATAGTTGTTTGGCACAAATACATCTTTTATAAAAAGATAAAGTTTGAACTTGTATCATTAGTGGCCAATCTAACTAGCTGACAGTTCGCAAGCCAGCTAGCTCAGAGAGCTTTTCCCCGTTCCCAACTAACTTTTAGTTGAATAAAATGATATACTATCCTGAGAGAGCAAACGGCACAAAACAGCAAGAAAGAAGCTTAAAGAGTTGCTGTGGCTAACTAGTGCTAGCATGTTACCAGCTTGCAAATGTGCTAGCCGCTAGCTTGCCAGCTAGCACCGTTTGTTTTGCAAAGATGTACCGATGACTTTCCATCTTTTTCTGGTATGACTGGCCCTAAAGACTACAAGTATGATAAGAATATATCTAAAGATTTATAGCACTAAGATCTGAGATTTGTGGTTGTAAAGCTAAAGAGTAGGCTACATTTCTTTTTTGAGGAGCCATGTTATAATTTTTCCCTGTAAGACAACTTTCTTTTTCTCTTATTTATTTTGGCCCTACCTCGCAGCTGAAACACTGACAAGATGCTGTGTGTGATTTACAGGGATGGGACTGTTTGTCAGTCAAGGAGAAGCTCACATACTGGGCTCTGTGACCCACAATGGAGCAGTTCCCAGTGTGCTTGCAGTGATGAGTTGCCTTACTACAGAGATGATTCCCTGCACGGTTTCTTTTCATCCCCACTGAAAAGAGAGTGAGCACTTCTCTGTCCTTGCAGGGTGGACAGGGTGCTCTTATCCTTGCCTAGCTTTGTTGAGATCGGGGGTCCTTCCTTCACTTAACTTGAACACACTGCGAGAAAATGGAGTGTTTAGAATTCTGCGCTGGTGCCCGTATGACTGCGTGGACTTCCTGAATTCACAGATTTTCAAAAAATGCCCCCTAGCAAGTTATCACCCCCCACACAACAAAAGGTAGATAAAAGTGCTCTGGTGTAACCTGAATATGTCCTATCAGCTTTGATTTTAGAGCCTGTCGTGGGTCATTGAGGCCTCCCCGTGTCTATTTCCACCTGAGGAGCGGAGAGGATTCACTGCCTGGGAGAGAATAATACAAGGAGAGAGGAGCCACTGATTGAATGTCTGCTAAGCAGTGCAGGGTTAGTTGTGGGTGCTGAAAAGTTTGATTCCATTTGATCAAATCAGGTAAGAACAATGGTCAAAAGATTAATCTGAAATATGACCTCATATAGCTGCGGCATAATTCCACAAGTGCTTTTTAATATCCTTTCATCTATCAGAGCTGTATGTTTGGATTAAACGTATACTGAGGGCCTGACTGTGAAGACAGACTGTGTTTTTTAAAAAGCCAATATGAAACTGATTGTGCACATTTATTAAGGAACCCTGGAGGAAAGCATGCAGGGGCTTTTTTTATTGCACATTCCTAGTCCCTGCACTGTTTACAAAGTGGTGGTGTGGGTGTGTGTGTTTGTCAGGTGTAACTTTAAACGGCAGGTTCCACACACGCACACACACAGTGTCTGGAAACAAGCCGGATGTCCATTGCACTTCGTAAAGTGGCACTTCCTTCCTCTACACACTCCAGACTATGCGTTGAACTGCTGCCTGGCAACCATCTGGACAGGACCCAACTGTTGTGATTGTGTGTTTGTGTGCAAAGTGTGTGTGGCCAGGACAACGTCACTGTGGGATTGCCACTAATGTTTGGCACAGGTATGCATTAATGACGGACTCTTGACGGCCATAAATTATCAGTGTGTAGATTATTGTCAGGTATGAGCTGTCTTTGGCCATTGCACACGTGGGTGTGTATACCGTGCATCTGTGTGTGTGTGTGCGTCTGAATTCAACTCCACTCTTGTTAGGAAATTCCACGCCACATTACTGGGTTGTCTTGGTGATTGTATGGCTCCATTCCCAGACTGGATCCCAAGGGATTCAAAGAAAAGAAAAACTCCTGAATGATCCGTCATCAGTTAACTCGTTCAACAAGAGCGACACTTTTACTGGTCAAAGCGGAGATTAATTGAAGAAAGTTACTACATTAAAAATGCATATTTAAGAATATCAAAGGCTTACATAAATTAACAGAAATAGAATATTAAGGCTTAGTTAGTAAAATATTTATGGCCCTAGCCTGTCCACTGAAATTTGTGTTTTGCATTTATAACTAGATTTGATGACATGAATAATTAACTCTTCTTAACTGTTTGCATCTTAAAATGCAGCTTTTCACCACAGCGTTTATACTTTTCTTTACGTATAATCAAGTCCTGATATCAGTTTAATAATGATTACAAGACAAAAAGGGGGCTGCTGTATGAAGTCCAAGCTGCTGCCTTGGTGACGGCCAGGGAAGCCGCGGCATCGAGGCTGAAGGTGATGCATCATGGTCATCCACGCAGGGAGGGCGTGGTGGGGCACAAGTAAACACTCTTAAATCACCATCCTGGGACAGATGGGGGGGGGAACCCTCCCGCAACCCCCTCTGTCTCACCCTCAACACACACCATCAACAGTCAAAGCAAAGAGTCAAATGTGACCAGATCTCTGAAATCTGAAAATAAGTTCAGATTTCTGTTTTTGAATGACTCTCAAAAGACAAAAGACAGACACGGGACAGTACTATGAGATCATGTAGGAAGTGTGAGCCTGACAGGATTATGACATAGAATTACATAGAGAGGTTTTCGTGGTAACACTTTTTTGTTAAGTCATTCTCCATCTTTGGGTGGTAGCAGTTATAGTACAGTGCCTGCATATGAGCAACAATTGTAATATTGAATATAAACTACTGTAGGTGGCCTTTTTCTGATCCAGCATCAGCCTTTCAAAGTAAAAGCCTTCAGAGTCATAACAGTTTCAACAATCATAGTGCCCATATTAATTCTGTGTTAAGGAAATCCTTATGCTTGCTGCTGAGCTTGTCTGGACAGGCAGCATGGCCTTTTAGCCAACACCATATCCTTGTAAAACAAGAATCACATAAATAAATGCATGACACTCTTATCCTCTCAGGAGGTCTTTAGCATCATGCTGTTGCTCTCCCACCGAGATTTAACATACCATATGATCTTGGTGCTTTTAAGTCACTTTGCATACACAGACAGCTGAACAACAGATACACATTTTTAAAGGTGAGCGCTGAAAATACAGCACATTTTGAAGCCACTTCTATAATAAGACCAGGAAAACAGAGCACAAATAGCAGCTTGTAGTGCTCTTTTTAAAAATATGAAAGAGAGAGCGACTGCACCCCTTGATAATAAACAGCAAGTTTATGCTAAAAAGAAAAAGAAGCTCCCTACCCCCTCCTCCCTTACAGCCTAGTCTCTGCGCTTTCTGCTAACACGCGCACACACACTCCTCCCTTAGCCTATATAAGCAGACAGCAGCTGAGCTGACCCCCTCCACCCTGCACACTCTCCTTTATTACACATACAAAAGCTGTCTTTGCAGCTTTAAAATACATGTGGGTATTTTTGTTGGTTTCTAAGTAAAACTTCAAGTAAAAGAGGATCTATTTTCCACGGACAGAGTGAGCAATGTGAGCAGAAAGCTCCGCATTGTAGAGAGAAAGGGCTGAGCAGAGCAGAGAGCTGCTGCTTCCCATCCCCCACATTCACATAGCAAAGTTCTGCTGCTTTTGCAAGCGGCGATGCTGCCTTCACGTGCTCCACCCGAGGCTCGTGAACGCACAGTGTCGCAGCATTCGGGTGCTTTCTGGTTGGGAAATAATACACTTTATGCTATTTCATATGTGGCAGTTTGTTTTCTCAGCTTGTTACTTAAATGTTTGTGTATCTCAGAGCTACTTTATGGAATTAAAAGCAGAAAATATGTCCAATGTATTCTCCTAGAATAGAAATAGAATTGCATTTTTTGTATGTAATGCAGCTAAATAGCACACTATCCATATGAACAAATACAAACTATATATATATTAAATAATGTATATTTTCATTAGCATATATTTTCACATGGTCTTGTGTTGAACAAGTCACTTGTGACCATGGGGCTGCACTAAATTATACAATAATCCATATGTTTATATTGTAATCTATATTCTTTATTATCTTCATTTTCACATTATTGTTTGCTGCTGAAGTACATACTGATAATGTCCCTATAAACCTAGTGGAACGGATTAAAGGTTACCTTTTACCCTACATCACTGTGTCTGATGTATTTTATGAGATTTGGTGTGTATATTACAGGGTTTTCACACACAGCACTGACTCTAAAATATCACACCGGCAACTATCATGTTGTAGGACATTTCAGACTTTCCTTCGACATTAAATCTTCACTTTACTCTGTATGTGTCGTTTGTTTCTGACTCTGGGTGTGATTCCAGAAATTCCAACAGTACACGAAGGCAGCACGAAGGCTGCTGCTGCTAGGAGAGCGCGAGGCAGGCAGGCAGGGAGCACGAAGAAAGGGGGTGGGGAGAGCGAGAGTGGTGGAGAGACATATGATGTCTATTCTCATTAATTGTATAGGGCGATTTTATGCTTTCTCCAAATCTTCTCTCGTTCTCTCGTGTGTTGGCGTGAGATTTGACTTTTTAACAGATAACATGTGATGTGTTGAATTTCAGTGGCCTATGCAGTACACTGTCACTTTCCCACCACCACGGTTTCTCTTTTTGTATCTTCACTTCCTGCTCTGACTGGCTCAGTCCATCCCCCATCCTTCTTCTTTTTCTATCCTCTTTCTCTCTCTCTCTCTCTCTCTCTATCACACACTCTCACACACACTGCACAGACATGCACAGGTTGAGATGTCATGCTTTCCTCTAGGCTACTTTCTTCTGCTGTACTCACTCCTCTCATTTGCTGTTGTCGACACATGGAAGCAGTCACTTCCACCCATTAGCCCACTCTAACAGAAAAAGCTTATTTTGCTCCACTCCTTTAACAAGCTACTGAGATAGAGTGCACAGATGAATGTAACAAAGAGGAACACAGCTCATGCATGAAGCAGTTTTTGTAATCAGAATGGTTGGACAGTTATGGTCGACTTCAAGGCAGAGTAGCATGGTAAAGGAAGGGACATTTTAATTGTTAAATACTATAAAACAGTAGACACGAAGTCTGTGGCATTTTGCAGTGTTAGAAGCATTGTAAACGAAAGCTTGTGGCTATTTAAAACATATGTGAACTGAAGTTAAATGTGTCAGAATCCCTTTGGTCATTGCTGAGGCCAGAGATGTAAAACCATTGAAATTCTGTTTATGTCTTAGGACAGACAGCTATTTGGCTATGGAACATTAGTACAATAGCAAACAGCAAGCATACAATATAGACACTAGCCCTATATAACTGTATTGGTCGCCCAAATTAAATGAAATTATGTAACTAATAAAGAGCACATTTTGTAAAAATGTATAAAATATATATATTCGAATCTCACTGACTTTGCCAGACAGCCCATTGCTGTGCACCTTCATTAGCATACGCGTTTCACCTATATGCAACACTTAATTAGTCTCAGAATGACCAGGACTTTATGCTAACACACTGGGCTTTTCGAATACGTCGACATTTTTATGTATGAGCCGAGTTAAAAGCGTATTAGACGTACACTAATGGCTCTTCTTGGGTATAAACAATGTTGTTATTAGACAGTCAACGCAGTCCGGATCCAGTTTTCACTGTGGATTCCACTCCGGGTTTTTATTTTCTCGCGACAGGTCGGTAAGATGGCTGTGTCTCGCGGAGCCTCGTGCTGGTTTGGTTGATTTCTAGCTCGCGCTCTCGTTCTGTAACAGAAGCCCCCCCTCCAACACACACACACTCACTTGTGTCGGTGAAATTTATTTCCCTGGCTCTGTATTTATATATTTTTTCTTTCACAAACTTTCCCCTCTCTGTTTTAACTTTAAACGGAGTCGCGGTGGATTACCGGATACCGGTCCGGGCGGAGGGCAAAGGGGGGAATGAACCGGGACAACGGGTACGTTGTTATAAATATAATTGTATTTATATTCAATGGTTATTCGGAGTTTGATTGTGAGTGAGTCGCCGTGCTGAGAGAGAGAGGTAGAGAAAGAGTGGGGGAGAGAGAGAGAGGGATATCATGGCCGCTCAGGTCGCCAGCGTCGCCACTCTCAACACTAGCCCGCCATCCGAACTCAAAAAGCCGGATCGGGACCCACAGGAGGAGTCGGTACCGGGAGAGAAACAGCATGAAAATAAGGAACCGGGACCTGACGGTGGATCTCCTGGCCAGAAGGAGCTGCAGGACGGGACCGATGCTGGAAATGCTGGGGGAGGAGGGGATCCTGACATGAAGAACGGCAACGGGAATTTGCCCAGGGTAAATAATAATAGCAGTAATCAAAATGATACAGGCGGGCCCGAAGGGAATAACCATCCCGGGATGGGACATCACCACCCGGGCCCCTTTCCTCCACCTCCTTACGGTTACAACCAGCACTACAGCCGGGCCCCTTTTCATCAACATGGCGGACAACAAAGCCCTGGCATGGCAGCTGCATCGGGGCCGGGCATGATGGACCCTTACCCCCCTAATTCACACGAACACGGCTACCCCAACCATTATAACAACTACAGCCCGTTCCAGAACAGGACTTCTTATCAGGGCCAAGGATACGGGGCCATGAATTCCCCGCGTAACAACCAGCCTCCGGCGGCTGGGGGGCAGCCAGGCAAGCAACAGCCAGCAGGAGGAACCACAGCTATGGCTGCCTCTTACAATAATCAGAGGTATAACATGGGAAACCAACAACCTACGTCTACGCCAACTTTAAATCAGCTTTTGACATCCCCCAGCTCTGCCAGGAGCTACCCGAATTATCCCCAAGGAGACTATAACAATCAGGAAGGGGCCAATAAGGGACCAGGAGATATGGGCAGCAGTCAGTATGGTGGGGTCCATCCGGGTTGGCAACAAAGGACCCACCATCCGCCTCCCATGAGCCCGGGAAACACTGGACAGCCTCCAAACAGAAATCAGGTAACCTCCACTTACTGCACTGAGACAGTTTGACTGAGTTAAAGTCACCCAGTATCTCAGAAAGGCACAGTAGAGTTGCATATTGCATTGGACCAGCCATTGTCTATGTAGCAAGAGCTCTAAAATGGCTGCCTCTCTCTTTCTCCCAATACCACCCCCTGCAATAGTGTTTAGACAGGGAAAGAAGCCGCATATTCTGTTAGAAACAACTTTCTGAGTTGTGGGTGTTTAGTGTGTGTCCCTGTTGGGTACAGGGCAAGAGTTTGACTAAGTAGAGCAAGAGTTTGTCAGGAGAAAGTGTGTCTGTGTGTGTGTGTGTGCAGAGGGAAATAAGATGATCTCTTTGCAGTGCTTCTTTAGCCTCATCGTAGCTTCAAGTGCTGTAACCACTGTCATTTCTGTGAGAATCGGCGAAATAGCGTGTTTTTTTGGCGTTGTGCTCCCGCAATGAAAGTTGTGTCAATGGCTGTCAAAGCAATAAACAAGATGCAAATGACAGCGATAGCCGTTAAATACCATTTGCATAATCATTAAGAAAAGACCCCTCTGTCGGCTGAAAAGCCGCTGCACGGTGAAGTGGAGATGCGTCTCAGTCCAGTGAATGGCAACAATTGCATCCGCTAAGTGTTGACTCGGATCAAAGTGTGATTGTGACCGCGATTGATTCATCTTGACGGAGGGCTTCGTTCACTGTGGCTCGGTTCGACTCCGTTCGCTCCCTTCCTGCGGTTCCCCTCCATGTGCCGCCTTGTAAACACTGCCCCGCTGGTTGGAGTTGGCAAAGTGCAGATTGCCTTTGCTTTGGGATTTGAATTATGGAGGTAAAATCCTGCTGTCAGAGCCAGGAGACAGTTGGTCTTAGGTTGACATGCGAGCCGAGATCTGATTGGCTCCCCATCCCTCTGCTCTCGGCCATTTATAATTGCATCTAATGGAAGGCTGCAGAAAAACAGCCTCCTCTCTGCCCGTTTACGTGTTCCTCCACCGTGTCAAGACAACATAGTCCCAGTGTCTTTTCTGTATTTTTGTCCATTTAGAACATTATTGTATGCATTTGTGTAGTCTTGAAATATGTTTATATATTTTTTGTATGTATAAATGTATCTGAATATTCTCTCATATCAACAGAAATGTCCACTAGAGACCACAATAATAATTTCAGAATAATAACATCTCATTGGTTGTATTTATTGAAAGCATTGTGAGAACATATTTTGTTCAGTTCCTCCCGCTGCAGTAATTTGCATGATGACTGTACTCAGTAGATCTACCATTGTTTTTGTGTGTGTGATTAAACCGTATGCTCACGTGCGCTGAGTCACATCTCTGCTGTCATTTTAAGCTATTGACCTCAGACATGCACCTGAAGTTTAATGTTTTTCTTTTTTTGCTGTTGGGTACGCTGTGTGCACCGCTTCTTCAAGTTGGCTGACTCTGGTACAGCAGATAGAGTAGGTGTGGTCAACGGAGCACCGTTAAACAAGTGTGTCTTCCACTGTTTCCAGATCAGGACTGGAGGAAACTTGTGTGCCAGCGCCACGCGAGAGAGTTTGACTGGCTGCAGTTGTGTTTACAAGCAACCGAGGTGTCAGCCGAGTGTCACAGCACTTTCCCCCCCCACCTGGTTTACAATAGCTTAATTTACTTCCACATGCAGTGAGTGTAACCATGTCAACAGTGCTTACCCACACCTCTTTCTCTCCAGTGATAACAGCCACGTGTAGTCTTTTTACTCTGCAGCTAAGTGTCATGGGCAACATATGTGGAGTGTGTAGCTCTACCTTTACAGTAAAGGCTTATTTGAATACATGTGAAGGATGTCTTAATGGTATTACACAGGGAGAGCATATGATTCCTTTTTCTTTCCATTTTTTTGTCTGACACTAGCATAAAGAGGAGATTTTATTGACTTCCGTGGTGCATGTTTTTTGCATTTGTCATGACAGAGATCATGCTGCATGTGTGCTGGTGCATTGGTTTGTTTCTAGAAGGCAGACATGCTGTGTTTTTTAAAGAGTGGACATTAAGATCACACTGCTCATCTACAGAAGTGATATCTCCACCACGTGTTGTTTGAATCTTTTCACACATTTCACGTTGTCTAAATGGCAGCAAAAGATAAACGCTTTAAGCGTCCAGATATTCTACGACCTGACACCGGCGGCGCTGTGGAATATTCACGGACCGGGATGATCTGCCAGTTTTTAAAGAAATGTCATGCGGATGAATCTTATAGTGCCAGTCACTGTTGTTTAAAGGAAAGTTTGGATTTCCATTTTTCGTTCTAGTTTGTCACTTCCTGTGTGCGGAGACGTGTCTCTACCCTAGGCTCAGCTTTAAACGCTTGCAAACGGTGAATTGACAGAGTTGTAGTTTGTGTGGATGGGGCACTTTTCTCAGTTGTACCTCATTTTTTGACCAACAAGACAGGCACATTGTACAATCAAGTGTTTAGTCAAGCTTTAAACATGTAATTGAATCAATTAAATCAATATTATCCTTAATTCACTTCATTTGAGGCCATGTTTTTAGAGAGACGACTAAGATGAACACATGGGTCATTCCTATTTATTTACATTTTCTTCAATCACTTATTTTGATTATATATTTCATTTAAAAAATCATTTACATTAACAGATTTTAACAGAAAATGTTGAGGCATTTTGATTCACTGTTTCTAAATTGCACATAATGTTTAGTTTACTTTAATTTCGGAGCTGTCGGTTCTGGATGCAGACTAGCCTCAGCTCCTCTGTGTAGTTTTAATTTTGGTTGTGTTGTGGCCTCGGTTTCTTTGTATTCCAGGTGTCAAATTAGAGTTTTTATAATTGTCAAAGTGTCTCAAAGAGCTGCGTGCAGAGAAATCTGCTGCCACTTTTCTTGAATTTATGGGGGAAATCAATGATTGTTGTAAGTGACAGTACAACAGCACAATTAAAACGCACATGCACAAGTTGAGGTGATAACAGGGTTGTGATTACGGTAGTTTCTAGTAAGATTCATATCCATAAAACCATATCCTCTCAATTTCTTGAGCAAAAAGGCAGATGTCTCTCCCAACACTCTGATAACTGGATTGCCACCCGTGCAGGTTTTTCACATGGCCCAACATGCTTTCAGAGCAGTTCTTTGCTCAGGAAGCCCGAGCTCATTCTGACTGTGCAAGTGGAAGAAGAGCAACCTTTTGGTTGTTAAGCGTACTTAAAGGTAGCAGAAACTGTATTTTTGCAGAGGGCAAACAGGCTTTGTCAAACTCGGAAGAATCAGAATCCTTTTAAACTTCTGCAGGAGTTTTTCTTTGTCTTGTCAGCGGTGCAGGTGTAGAGAACACATGGCCTTAATGGATCAAATCTAGGGCTGAAATATCAAAATATTATTGAAATCACAATATGGCAAAGTGCCATACCCAAATCGCAGGAGTTGCAATTGTTTGATAAATGTACCGGGGTGTCAACATTACGAATGGTTCTACTAATACAATTTTAGCAAATAACTGCCACCGACAGATAAATGTTCAAATTTACAAGCCACTCAATAGTAAATCATTATTTAGTGTCTGAAATTTAGCAGCCGCTTTCATATTTGACCAACATGCAGAGATGCCTCGGCCTACAAACCATTTTTCTCTTGAGGTAAGGGAACATGCTTGTTTGATACAGACTCCAGCATAAATCACACCGTTGTCATTTATGTTTCTTCAATGAAAATGAAATCCAGAAATAACCATACCCACTAAAATGGTGACTCAAATCACAATGTCTGTCAAAATAATCACAATGTTTTTTTTTGTTGCATATTGTGCCTCCCTAACGTAATCCCCAGATGTGGTGCCAGGGAGACAGAGCCTCTCCAGGGGCAAATGGAAAGAAAGATGAAGTGAATAGTTTCCATTTTTGGTGCATAAACTGTCCAATTGTGGCATGGAGGTCACCACTACGAGCACACGGCTTTCAGTCAGGGAGCTCAAATGAGTTTGATGTCTGACTGGAGAGTGATGTGGCAGCCTGTATACTGACGTTCAGGTGGAGAGCTACTCATGCCAAATGCCAGAGTTTTTGAAATAACTTCAACTTTCAGTCAGATTGGCTTTTTGATTTGCAGATATATCGCTTGTAATGATTGGATTCATTTTTTTATGGGGCCACTCACCTGCCTGGGGCCACCTGCTGAAGATGAATTAATGTGTTAATTGAGTGGTGGGTGAAAGCTGATATATTTCGGGCTTTTATTATGCTTCGCACACAAACAGTCTGAAGTGGATTACAGTGTGAATGTTTTGGATGGTGTAACGCCAGGTGTTTTCCTCTCTCTAACACATGGGAGTGAGCCATCGGGGATGCCCCCCCCACCTCCCAGCTCTGCAAGACTGACTTCCCAAATTGAGTTTAAATTAAACCATAATCGAAGACACTTTGTAAATATTTCTTTGAGAAAGTCCCACAGCTGAAAACATAATGAAAAACACCAAAGCGAGGGTGTTAAATTGACTGCTGCTAATAGACGCACAGTTCGGCTGCCGATGTACGAGGGAAGCCCCTGCAAATTGGAAAGGAACGCACAAATAAACAGTTTCATGGCGGCTTTGCTTTCACAAGAAGTGGAGATTTAATATTTAACAGTGCAAGCATCTTGTCTGGCTCTGCATTGTTACTCAAAAGTACAACAAATAAACGCATTAAACAGACCAGTATGCTTATTTATTACACCAGAGCTGTGCTTACTTTGTTTGACGATATACTGGGACTCTGATTTGAGATCGTACGGGAAATGTGGAATTCTACTGTACTCCGTGTGGCTTAGAGGCTGTCTTTCACACTGTAATCTGACTTTACTAGCTGCAGCTAATAATTATTTTTATGACTAATTTATTAGTCACAATGAATTGATTTGATTATTTGGTTTTAAAAATTTCAGAAAATATAGGGGAAAAAATCTGATTTTCTCACAATTAAAATAATAAGTGGTCCTGTTTTGTCCAATAAACTGTTCAAAGACATTTAGTTTACTGTCACATGAGGAAAGGCAGGAAATGATCTCATTTGAGAGGCTGTAACTTCAAATAATCAATTCATAATCAAAATCGTCATAGTAATGAGTCGCTGATTGACTCAACTAATCAGTTAATTGACTAATGGTTTCAGCTCTGTTGCCAACTATCTTGTTAATCGTTTTATCATTTATCAAGTAATTGTTTAAGTCAGCTATCATTGTCTCCTGACAGTTTTATAGACCAACCACCAATCTATTAGTTGAGTTAGATGATTTAATCAATAATGTAAGTAATTGTCATAGCCCTAATTATGAAGCAAAAGTGAAAGTAAAGTAAGATATTCACTCTCACTTAAAAAAAAAATTGAAATGATACACATCATTTTCAAGTGTTAAGAAAATTAATCAGCAGCTATTTTGATCATCGATTCATCGTTTCAGTCATTTTCTTTTTCAAGCAAACATGTCAATCATTTGCTGGCTTTAGCTTCTTGAATATGTAGATTTTATGCATTCCCTTCTTCTATACGATACTGAACTCAATCTGTTTGGGTTTTGAAATGTTGCTGGGACAACATAAGGCATTTTAAGGTGTGACCTTTCGTGTCTGGGAACTGGTAACTGGCATAGCATTGCTATTTGCTGACATATTACAGACCAAACGATGGAGAAATGAAACCATAGATTAAATAGTTATGAAAATAATGGTCATTTGCAGCCGTTGCTTAAGTAGATATTATTATTTAAGTTTAGAGCTACAGAGATTTGTCGATTGATAGAGAATTAATCGGCAACTATTTTGATCATCCAACAATTGTTTGATATTTGTGTAAATTGTATACAACTGACTTTTTCAGCTGTTGGATTGGTTTATTGAATCCAGAGTGAATGGTTAGTTGCAGCTCTGACTGGCACTTGAACATGAATAATTTTTATTTTAAACTAGTTAAAGATGGATAAGGATTGCTCAGTACACTTAAATATCAACATGTACACACTCCCTAGAAAGTGATATACAGTCCTTTGACAGATGGCACTACAGTTTATAAATTTATAAATTTCTCTTATTCAGTGAACGCAGCACACATTTCTAAGAGCACACAGGGAACAACTTCCAGCTGCTGTTTAGAGGAAGCTTGAGCATTCAAAAAGGAAGTTCACTCTTTCAGTCTGCACTGCTGAGTAATGATTCTCCACAGGCCACATGGACAGCATGCTGCCTCTCGGCAAGTAAGTGTGTGTGTGTGGATGGTGTGTGTGCGTATAAGGGAGAAATGGTGTCACTGATACCCAGGGGAAGGGGGGGTGGGGGGTGTTTTGTGAATGATCTTCGTCTGCCCCTGACAGCTGTGTGTATTTGTGTATAAAGTGCGGCACTTACTTGGTGGTCGTTGCGAGAGTGTGTGTGTGTGTGTGTGTTTTTGCCGCTGCCTCTCTGGCCGGCTCGTACTCCACGTGTCACCAGTCATCCGTAGTTCTTCAGTAACAGCCTTTTTCATCCCACTGACGGCCACAGACTGATGCATTTTCTGTCGTTTTCCAGAGTGAAACTGTAGTTTATTTTTTCTCCTCTGTAGCATCATCCACAAGATCCCCTAAGTATTTGTTACAGAACACTTCACAATACAACTACTGGGTGTGAAGCTGGCCACCATGCAAATGCTTACAGATTTTCAGGGTTCCTACAGTCATGAAATTCCTGGGAAAACTGTTAAAGTTTTCCAGGAATTAACAGAAGGTTTGGGAAAGGTATTGAATACACATATATGTTTTGGCTATTGTTAAAAGTATGTTAATAAAAATCGCAGAACATGTAAATACGTTCCCTGTATTACTAATTTAAAATCCTGTCCTGGGTTAGGTATGTAGGAAGTTAACTCTTAGAGAGGAAAACCAACAACAACACAACTGTAAATTAGAACTATGCATCATTCCTTTTAAATGCAGCTATTGCCGACATTCACTTCACACAAAATTGCTGAAAATAAAAATAGCTGGTGCTTTTAGAGTTATCAACTCCCACGAGCGATTCAAAGTTATCTAGCCAACATTTGGTGGTACTGTTGAAGTTTTTGGTTTGTGATACAAAAAGTGAATTGAAAATTATGAATGTGAATAATTGTATTTCACTGCGAAGAAAAACCTTCCTCCATGGACAAATGGCAAACTCTGGCTTTTTGCATCAGGGCACACTGGTATGTAAAGGTAATTCATTTCTTTTGACATTTACCTCCTAAAATGCTCCAGATTAGCATAGTAATATCCTCCTCCGAGCCCGCGTCAGACTACAGGCTTCATTTACATGACGTATGGTGTGTGTGTGTATTTATGGAATCAAGTGGTTAACCTTTTAAATTGGTGCAGTTGTTGATGCTAGGAGGTGGAGAGTAATGCTTCCTCCTGCCTATACAGCCCTCACTCACCTTTGCTCTTTGCAGAAAACAAAAAGCCAGTGGCTCATGTATGAAGCGGAAAAAGGGGAACATGAGCACACGAGGAACTGTTGCTTTTCTCTCTGTATGTCTTTTGTGGAACTCCGTCATGGCGTGTGTTTTTGTGAATTGCGCCCTCTAGTCAGTGCCTTGCTTTCTGTTCTGATGTGATGTGCACCGTTTCAGCATTTTGAGGCTAATAACACCAAAGCTGTGATGCTGTGTCAAAACACCTATGCAGAGCAGACAGAAATGATGACGATCAATACTCTACCTCTGATGTCCCCTCTCCCTCAGCCTGTAGAGTACTTCTACTGGGCCTCACATGGTTTTATAACAAAGTTTTACATTTTCAACATACAGATATAACCATAATTATAACCTCATGTTGTAACATCAAACACCAGTTTAACACAACAATTTGTCAAAAAACACACATTTTCTTTGGGAACCACTCACATGACCACCAGTGGGACTCTGGGTGGAAAACCACCATCACCGCTACAAGAATAGGGAAGTTCTCAAATGATTAATCGATTAGTCCAATGATAGAAAATAAATAAAAACCAGCATTCATAACTGTTAGTTGTTTGTAAATGTGAGGTTTTGCTGATTTCATCGTTTTATATTTTTGCCAATTGGATTAGAGATGAAGTGATAAAATGATTCATTGTCTAGTTGATTGACAGAAAAATAATTGGCAACTATTTTGAGTATTGCTTGATTGTTAAATTGATTCCTGCTTCTGGATTCCTGTGAAGGGTTTCTGGTTGTCTTAGTCTTCAGTGATATTAAACTCAACATCCTTGTGTTTTGGACTGTTGGTTGGACTAAACTTGTTATTTGAATAAGTTGGTTCTGGCTTTTTATAACATTTGGTGAAATTTTGTGACCCGATCTATTCATCAAGAAAAGAATTGACAGATAACTGATAATCGTTTGCACCTCTAGATTTGTTGGGTCAGCAGAAATTGAACCTGTAACCATTTTTATAATTAATCATGGGATTTTTCTAATGCAAAAAAGCCAAAATGTTACTTTTTTCCCCCATAGCTCCTTCAGTCATAGTGAATTAGGTTTCTTCAGGTTTTGGACTGTTAGCCAGTCAGACTTCAGTGTCAGCTTGTGCTCTGGCAGCTTGTGATGGACATCTTTGCTATTTTCCAAAAGAAAATAAATAATCAGCATGTTAATTGACACTGGAAATAATTTTTAGTTGCAGCCCCAAATTGAAAAATATAAAAATTGTTTGTCAGAAAACATTTGAACGTCACCTTCACCTAGGGCAATTTTTATCAGACATTTCTTTTTATTTTTTTATTTTTTTTTACACAATCAGGTTTCGAGTACAATTTATAATAAGTTGCTGCCCCAGCAATAACTTCACAATATTATGATTATTTATTATAGCTGGAGTCTGACATGGGCTGTGAAATGTAATGTCTAAAATGTTTGTACATGTACCAGTTCTTATCTTTAACTGGCCTACATAATTAATGTACACTTTTCATAGAAATGGGCCAATGTTTACTCAAGTTTGAAAACCCAGCAGTGAACTAGGCGGCCAGTTAGCAGCCGCTTTGATACAGGGCTGTGTTTTAGTTTTGATTTGAGCTGCCCTGTGTTCAGCACATACGTTTCACAGACAAAAATAGCAAAAAGCCTATTTAGCGTCATTGTTTCTGGCTCGTGTGGCAGGTAACAGTGACTTCGGCACCTAAGACACATTTGAACAGCACGTGGTGCCTGGCTGATGTTAGGTTTGGACACTTGAAAGTGTGGCAACCATGGTAAGGGTGCAGAAGAAGCTTTAACTGTTGTCAGCACGTTCCTCCCTAGACCCGAAGATTTGCATGTCTGTACCCATGTGCATCCGTTTTTGCCAACAAGAGAATCCCAACGGTCTGTCCGGAAACAGTCCTTCAATGCAACCTAAAGGCTACTTCCCTCCACGCAGTAGTTGGAGATGAGCAGCTCTGCTACGATGCACAGTCTCAATATTCCATTTAAATTACTATTTTGTGATTCAGATTATGACAGAGCATTGTTTCCTCTGGCTGAGCGGATGTGTGTGTGACGTCAGTGTCAGAGTTGTGACTTTAACCATGAGGCAGGCAGTGACCCGGCCAGGTCCTTAAGTGGCTTCGCCTCATTCAGCAGCCAGGGTATTTTTGGCATAGTAGTGAGTGACACACTTATCGTAACGGGTCGTCCAGGGTGCCAATGGTCAGCCTGAATAAGCGTCCTTCTCTGCACAGCGAGCTGGGCCTCGACAGCGTGATGTAACCGATCTCTGTCCTGATGCCGACCGAGGAGTCGCTGCCTGCTAACCCACCAAGTGGCTTATCTGGGAGCTGGAGGAGTGCAGAGCAGAGACCTCTGTTTCTCCTGAGTGGCCCTGATGAAGCACTCATGTAACCTGAGCAGCCACTGCCTCTCCTGCGCTGTACTCACATTGTGGCCTTAAATAAGCCACAGCGCTGTGTTTTATGGGATGTTAGTCGACCGGAACTGTAAACAATGATCTGTTAGGTGTTATTGTGTAACTGTTGGATATGTCTTTCTGTTTGAAAGTGTTCAATAGGTTATAGTTGAAGAAATGATTTGTATACGACTGACAATGAAGAGAGGAAGTCAAACAGAGACAGGCCACTCATAGGACAGGCACATAGGGAACCACATTTCAGAAGTGTTTTTTTTTTTTTATTTTTTTTTTACAATTCTTATTTTTCTATTAAATAAAGTGTTTTCAATTGCCAAACAAGCATTATGCCTAAAACACTCTAAAATCTGTGAAAATCTAATTTTAATCTGCTACCATCTTAGCCAAGAATAAGTTAATACGAATACAAAACTCACCAGACGTTCAATGCCAGGTTTCAATGTACAGCACGTTTCCTAACTCCTTTCCTTATGTGTAGGTTCGATACCCAGCCCCAGTCATTACCCTGACTGCACAAAGATTTGGCAGTATGTCTTTGTCTTCTAAAAACGTTCTCAAAACAGTGATTCTTTTTGCTCACTTCTGAAGATCATCACCTTCTGTACCAACAGAAGATAACACATTTGTTTTGTGTAACAGTGAACATCTCTTTTGCCTTCGACCGTTTCTCACCACAATGTGCACCATACCCGCCTGCCCTGGCCTCGTATCACTCCCTCATATTAGCCACTGTCCCCTGGAAATATAAGTTTGGCCTGACAGGTTGACAGCCGGCAGTCAGGGCAAATGGTTCGCTCTCTTGTACCTCCAACCTCAACATCACACTGACAGGCCAGGCAGCAGCCCTCTTCTTTTATATTTTATAATTTTTTTTTATCAGGCAATAACTGGACGGTCTCAGCAAGTTGTTGTGATCTACCCAACAGGAGGGTTGTTTCACAGAGCACAATGGGCCTGTGACTACAGGAATGGAAACCAGTTAACACCTAGCACCTATGTTAGGTGTTCTCTGTGTGTGCAGAGGCATGCTTTTTTTACACTCCCGTCTTTTTGCTGCTGCTGTTCTTATTCTTGTCATTTTGTCATCTGAGCGTGCAAGTTCCCTTTTTCGTCTCCTCCCCAAACGTCTTTTGAATTCCTCGGAACAGCTGGGCGAACATCTGGGTGAGTAGGGCCGTGCAGTGTGCACTGCTCTGTGTGGGTGATTGCACCAGCAGGCGCAAGCTGCCCGATTCAGGTCCTCGTTGCTTTCATCCAGAGTCATGCAGCGGTCAGTTCAGAGTCGGAACTTCTCAGGTTGATGCAGTGGGGAAGGCAGACTAATTGCTTAATTGAGAACACGCTCTTTTTGGTTGTTCTTCTTTACTCCAGCTCTCAAGTATGGCCCCTTTCCCAGTTGGTTATACTTGAGCTTTTAAGAAAAGCTCAAGTATAATGCTTTATGGCGGTTGCTGCTGGAACTTGGCTGTGTATTTGACCTGTGTGTTTTGGCGTGGGTATTTTTTTGAGATTTGTGCGGTGGGAGGGACACTTTGGCTCCAAAACTCGTGATGGGCATTTTTTTTGCAGTTTTCTGACAATTGATCAATGAATCAAGAAAATAATCTGTACATTCATTTGTTATGGAAATAATCCTTATTTGCCACTGTGAAGGTTCAGATCTCATTGAAGTTTAATACCCAGTTCTTGCTTTCTGTCTGGAACATCAAACGCTTTTAATTTCTGCTTGAAAAAATGACTTAAGTGACTTACTGGATTATCAAAATGGCAGCTTTTGTGTTGATCGACTGCTCTGGTACTCTTCTTTACTTATTCTTTGATGAGGTAGTTCCTGATATCAATGAAATGTTCTGAACAATAACCAGAACTTACAAGAACTGTGTGCCACCCCTGAGTATTACATTTCAGCACCGACCGACCATCTTAACTAACTTCTACATAAATACTAATAACCAAAGCCAGACCACCACATTACCCTGTAGATACTGCTGATAGCGAAATGGAACACTGACATTGTGACACTGCTACTTGCTAAGAGTATCTACCTCTACGTCCAGATTAAAGTGAGTGTTGCCTCAGCACGACTCCTCGTGCAGCTGGGAACATGTTTGAGGAGAAAGTGGATGCAGGTCACTGTGGCTCATCCCAGAGCCAAAGTACTTAACCCTTCACTTCTGCAGTGGAAGTGTTCGCTGGTCACACTGGGCAGCTCCCACTGTGAATGTGGATAACAGTATTAATTTGAGGTAAGCTATTAAAAGCAGAGTGCACCGATTTGCTTAACTCACTCTTGGGGGCACATCTCACCCCTGATTTTGACACTGGTTGTAAAGGGTAGGATATCATGTCCTTCTGTGACATGTGATGTGAGGGCGGCCTCAGCCGGCGTGTGTCCACGCTGGTGTGTTGCGTGTCGAAGGGCTTTAACGCAGAACAATGGTGTGTATGCACAGAGCCGAGGCCATGTGGCAGATTAAATTAGCAGCAGTTGTTTATCGTCTGCACCCCCCCCCCCTCGGTCCATCTGCTCCACTCGGCCCTGTAGACTCCAGCTCTGCTCTCAGGCACTGCTCCAGACCCCCCCCCCCACACACACACACAAAACTGCCCCCATCCCATCCTCTTACTAATCCATATACCCAGGTCACACACCCACACACACACACACTGAGTTTTGAATAGTTGCAATGTTCACCAGCAGCCCAGTCATGACACAATATACTGAGTGCAACCTCAACTGCCAAGAGTGCTCTGGCTTTCCTCTATGCAGATTAGCCATGTGCTAATTGTGGTTATTTATTAATTTTTTTTTCATGGAAGAGAGGAAAAAAAGGGAGGGGAAGAGTTTCCTCCAGAAATTGATTAGATGACTGAGCAGAAAAAAAAGCAGACAGTGTTGAGCTGAGTAGCCATCCAGTGTTTGTGTTTGAGACTTTGTTGCTGTATGTAGAAAGTCTTTAAGCTCTGTTGAGCAGAGAACGACGTGTCAGGAAAATATTAGTAAAAAATGATTTTAGCTAAAGGCCTTTTGATTAGTAGAGCTTTATATCCTTGGTTTAAATTAGTTTTAGTAATCTGTGTCTGAATTCTGTTTCATAATTCAAATCCTCAAGGATACACTGAATACTATAAATCTTGGGGGGAACTTTTTTCGGCGTGGCCACTAAGAAGGCAAATATTGGCGCAAAACACAGTTCAGTATTGGTTATCAACATGATTTTGTAACCTGAATGATCTATCTATCTTATATCTATGATATTATAGGCTACCATTGACCTTTTTAGAATGAAAATCAGCCTTTCAGCTGAGACTGTTTCAGAAACAAATGAGTGGGTTGCAAAGCTTTTTCACTTGCCTTTTGTTCTGTGTGTGTCAGGGAATCTCCCCACGTGTCACAACTACAGACTAATATAAGTAATATTCATATCCTGAAAATATTATGATTTAGTGCTGAATAATTTTGACGACAAATACTGAAATATTTGAATTTCTGGCACATACCTTGAAAAAAGATGCACCAATTTACTAGTACCTTTCTATTAACATAGGTTTATTTGGAATAAAAAGAAATAAGAGTAGTTGTTTTTGTTCTAGATAAAACTGTCCAAATAAACAATTTCTAATTATTATTATGCAGTATTATTTAAGCTTGTTTCCTTTAGCTAACATTAGCCACCATAATCTACCGGTCATACCAGACCAGGTAAGGCCATAGCAGCAAAACCCCTGCTAGTATTGTCTTTAGCAAGAGTGCGTTTTATTGCTTATGAATTCAACTTTTCCCGAGTATAATATGCTTTTGCCGTTCCCTCTTTCAGAAGTTACACAATGTAGCTTGGATGATGGATGAAAAATTCAGTTACTTGTTAGCTTGTCTAGTTTGAGCATGCTTATCTGATCAGTCGCTCTGGGAACGACCGTGACCAGCACTGCGCTCGCTCGTCAAGTTGACTTTTGAGACGCTGGAGGCGGGGATGGAACAGAGAGTGGCTGATGTCTCCCCTACTTCTACCCGCAGTATTCAAATACAAATTTTGGACGTTGATCCAGACCTCCAGACTTTGAATTGGCAGACTTGCTTTAAGCCTTTTCGTCTTTCCACCGTGTCTCTCTTGCCCTCATCACCTCCAACCCCGGACACTTTCCACTGATCCATCAGAAACATCACTTTCAGTGTTAAGACCCTGAATAAGGAATAGCCATACTGATTTCCAAGCCAAAAACAAACACGTTGGACCATTTCTACCAGTGTGGGAAAACTAAACATTCATTTTACCTTTTTGAAATATGTTATCAATTTAAATAGACCAAAAACAAATGTGCAATGCATATCATTCCTTCTATTGGCAATTTCTTCTCTCAGCGTTGTGCCTGTAATAGTCCTTTTTAATCACAGCTTCATTGGTTATGATTAAAGTCTCAACAGACTCTAAAACGTGGGGGAAAAAATTCCAATGCTCAAGTTCTTTACTCAGCAGCAGCAGAGCTCCAGCCTTGGCCTCGCCCTGCTAAAGGGCCACTCATTCTATAACTAAGACAAAGAGGAACAGAACCTTCTATGGCAGCGCCTGACCTCTATACACAAGATGCAGAAGAGGTTTTTTAGTGTGGTTAAAGAACACACTCTCATTCACTCACAGAGACCTCAGCCAAAGCTCTTTGGGATCCTATCATGGTGTGTCAGATGTGAACAACTTAAGCAATGTGAGGAAAATGCTGGTTGTGCACATATTGGCGTTTTTCCACAGTTACAGTGTGGGGAATTGTAGTAGTTACAGTGATGAAGTTTGCATGACCATGAATTAAAGGATTTGCCAATGACTTTTATACTGATAGGATTGGTATGATGGAAAACAGGGCTGCAGCTAACGATTGTTGTATGTATAACTTTTTTTGGCTTTTCTAAAACAAACGGTGGCGTCTTAAAATCCAAAACCCCAAGATATTCCCTTTTAGAAGTTGAAGAGGAATGTTTAAAAATGTTTTTTGATTATCAAAATAGTTGCAGATTAACTTTGTCTGTCGGCAAATCCACCTAAAATAATTTTATTGTTTTGAATTGTAGTGTCTAAATTCTGTTTTTTGTTTTCCTACAGGAAACATTAAAATATTACAATTTGCGTCAATGTTTTGGCGTGAAAATTTGTACAAAATATCAGACTATCTGTGAATATTTAGTAGATATTTGTTGTCAGCTGCTTTATTTTAAAATATAGTAGCATTTTGTGTGAGGTGCTTAACCCGTGTGAAGCACAGTGCACACTTATCTTTGCTATCTCATCACCTGGTCAGATGACTGCTGTCTCCATCTTTAGTGGTGGTTGTTAATCGAAAGCAGAGTGGTTTGTTTTGGGAACGTCAGCACTGATACTCCACGTGGCTCTGGGAGCTGGAAATGCTGATTGTATTCGAGCTGTACTTTTTAGCACTCTCCCTGCTGAGCTGCGCGGCCTGGCCTGTCAGCTTCCTTATTGGAAAAGCGGGCACGAGGGCTGATGTTGAAGTATCCTCACCGCGGGCAAAAATATTGAGCCAAACTGGTGAGGAGAAGGGGTTGATTGTTTTATGGCCCTGGTCATCACTGGGAGATTTTGTCTAAATGAGAAATAGATTTTACCTTTAGTGTTGCTGCTCTGTAGTTTGTTAGCATGCTAGTCATTTTTCATGTGGACTGGAGGACGTTAGCTGGTGATTCAGGCCTCGGCGGCACACTTTAGGCTCTAACTGTGTAAGTAGCTCATTAGGAAAGAGCTATGGCGTATTTCCATCCAGTGGAAGAAGTCGCTCTAGCTTTGTTTATGGGAAGATGCAACAAGGTGGTGTCTGCTTCACCAGTCATCTTTAGGTTGAGCAGTGTGTTGCGTGGACTCCCATGATGCCCTGGTGTCAGGTGGGTGGGGGGGTACGATGTCCTTCCTTGCAGACTGGGGTTAAAAGTGCATTAGAGGTCATAGGAAACTGCCTACAGGGGCCTGTTACCTCTTCCCCCCACAATGCGGTCAGTAATGACCCTGGGGAGCATAGTAACACCACACCCTCCCCTCCTTTCTTACACACACACCCACACACACACACACTTTTCTCTCCTGAACCTGGAGGAGCCCAGGAGAGTGTGGCCTGGGGGAGGCTAGAAGGAAAACCTGGAGCGGAATGTGTTATCTGGGTAATGTTGGTTGACTGGCCCTGACAGCCTGTTGATCATCCCCACCCCACCTCCAACACCTACAGTCTCCCCCAACACACACACACACACACACACACACACACACACACACACACACACACACACACACACACACCAGTCTCTTACTGAGCCACCCCCCATCCGACCTCCCCTCTCTCATTGCAGCACTGTCATTCATAGAGTGCCAAAGCCTGCTGCTTTATTAAAGCCCAGGAAGAGCAAGGCCTGGCCCAGGTTCAAACAGCAGTGCAGCTGGGACCTGTTACATTTTCGGCAGACTGCCCTCTCCGTCTCGCTGGCTATAAATAGCTCCGGTGGTTGTCTCCCTTAACCAAGGAAAAGAGGTTTTTGGGGGAGGAAAAAAAACACACACACACACCACACAGATTAATAACCGTGGGAAGCAATAAAAGCTTTGTGTCTGCTGCCCGAGGTCAGCAGGCCAGGAGGTGTTGCTACTTCAAAGCCCCCATTGTGGCACGTACTTTCAGACGCCGCTGCGGCAGGTTTGATGGGAACACACGGGGGCTGCCAGCGGTGGGATGAGTTGATGGCATCGGATTTCGCCAACCAGGCAGATACCCACACAGCCCAGGTGTGACTGTAGTTTTCTTTTCTTTGTTAGATTTCCCGGGCTGGCCGGGTCATTATAGTTTGATGGAATTCCATTTTTTTTATCGTGTTTATTTTTTGTTACACTGGAGGAGTGTTGTGTTTGGGGGGATTCCACCGAGCTCATCTCTTACGTACACACACACAGCATCAGACACTTTATGGCCTTGGCTCCAGCTGTTGACAGGCGAGGCTACCTCATTATGAACACCCCCACCCCTCCACGGCTCTCCAGCCAGAAAGCCGTCTGGCCCAGTAACGTTGCCTGCCCAGGCCATGTGGATCTCCCTTAGTCCAAGCCGGCCAAGGTCAGCCCCCCACCCGTCCTGACGTGGCCCCAGCTGAGGGGTGGGCCCAGCTCCAGCCACCGCAGACACTTCCACTTCCTTAAGCTTATTTTCATAGAAACCCTCCCCAACGTCTCGACCGTAACAGTATCCACCCACTGGCACAATGATCTCCTGGGCAGGGAAACGCTCCTGGCGGATGTAGTGGGCTCACTCATTCATTCATGGCCAATTTTTTCCCTTTCTACTAGGAAAGTAAATCCACTACTGTTTTTTCCCTCCCCCTTCTGCTTTTTGTTCTATATTTGCTTGATTATACTGTGACTGGTTTATAAGATGATGCTTGCATGACACGTTGCAATGGCAGAGTTCTCGTTTGTGTTCGTTGCTGAGTAATGCTTTTTCAAGAAAACCCACTAGAAAGGCCCCAAAATAACTCTGGCTATATTTGACTGAGTTACATTTTGTCATCTCTTCCTGTCACATCACTGGATTATGAAAAATATCCCATCAGTTGTATCATTATGGAGCTTGTTATAGCTTGTTAGAGTTTGTGACTGCACCGTCAAACAGGGACAGTAGACACACCATACCCCAATACGCTGAGTGAATGACGGACAATTATCTCATGTAAAATCTTTTCCATACAGGTTTGAGGCCAGAATTGCCCGTCCAGCCAATGTTTTAGTTCATTAAAGCAAATTCTCTCTGTGTGTCCTCCAGCCTCCAAGCCCAATGGACCAGGTAGGGAAGATGCGTAGCCAGCCATATGGAGGACCCAACCCCTACTCCCAACAACAACAGCAAGGGCCTCCCCCTGCTGGGCCTGGACCCCAGCAAGGAGGCTCTTACCCAGGGCAGAGCTACGGACCTCCAGGCCCTCAGAGGTATCCCATGGCTATGCAGAGCCGAACACCTGGCGCCATGGGCAGCATGCAGTACGGACAACAGGTCAGTAATTAGTAATTAAGATGACTTTCCCTGCACCTGCATTGTAACCTTGCACAACCTCTCTTTGAAGTATGACTTCAAACGTTTCATGACTGTAGTCATTTCTACTTCTTCCATGAAATCTTCAACCCAGTGATTTAATTTTAATTTCCTCTAGTCTTTGCACCACCTGGATAAATGAGCTGAACCTTTGAAGCCACAACATTGTGATGATCAGAAGTTCTTCTAGGGTTACTTTCTAGCAAAATCTGTGACAATTCTGCCGATATTTCTTGAAAAGATTTAAAAGTTGTGTTTACATGGACAATATTTCTTCAACCAGATTGAAATCATTCAGATTAGAGATCCCAATTTAACAGTTTACACGGATGCTAAATATTTTATCTGATAAAATGTGCGTTTACATGCCCCAAAGCATTTGATCAGAATAGATCTTTTTTGACAAGCGTACAATCGTTCGGCCCGCTGTGAAGTGTCTAATCTGCCAGAAATATTCTCGTTGTTGCGAGCCTTTTTCACCATGGAGGCGTTCAACAGTCCTTAAAACTTTTAAGGTCTCCAACATAAAAGTTGGATCAGCCACAGAGCAGTTCTGTTTTGCTGTCGCTGTGTTTCGTTCAGGTCACTTAATGTTCCCCTCACGTGGGGCAAAAATGCACAGAAAGGATATATTTATTCCAACCAGAGAGAAACAATAGGAAAGGATGTGTTAACATGGTTATTAGGTGCTAATTTCACTATTGACCATATTACCAGAGGTTTATGCCACCCCTCTCAACCCGATCAAGCCAGTCTCTTCAGATTGAGGTGTTGCATAAGGGTGTAAATTCTGATATGGCTGTTATTCGTATTATTAGTGGAATCTTAGGGTCCATGTAAACACAGCTTTTGTCGATTTTTCAGACCATATAGACCATATTCATAATAAGAGATGTGAGATTTTTCAAAATGGAGCAAGTTCAAAGTGCAGCATGTGACCAGGGTTATGTCTGGGGCCGCAGACGTTTTGGCCAAGGTTAAACCTATTTGAACAATCATCAACATACGTATTGAACTGATCAAATGTTAAGTGACTGTGTAATGAGGATGTGAACTCTGAGAAACTACTGTTGGGGTTGGGAGGGCAGCACATAAAAAAAAACAGTGAATGGGATTTGTCCTGCCCACTTCAATAAGGAATATCGTCCAATATTGACAGGATGGCACTGTTTTTAAAAACAGCACAGGCAGAGGCTTGCATCACCAAACACTTTTAGTAAAAAGTCTAAAGCAGGTGAAACCAATAAGTTATCACAAATAACATACCTGTCTTTGGAGGGGACATTTTTATTTTAGTTTGTGTGTCTGTGGTTCTTAGTCATGGTGCAGGGCATGGTTTGAAGTCCGGACCACAAGTTAATCATTTTTTTTACATCCCTGTTGAGGCAGTAGAGCGTTTATTTGGTCTGTGACTTACTGTTACTGGAATAATGGAAATGGTAGGATACAGTGACTTGTACAGTGTGGGGAGGTTTGCAGCAGTTCAAAGCCAGTTTCTTGTTCATAGTGGGTAGCCATGATGCGCATATGTTAGGGTGTTCTCAGTCCAGTCTGAAAACGTATGGTTGGTACTTTTAAGGAGGTCAAACCAAGGCACATTATCATTTTAGCTAGAGGTGGATGAAGCTGTGCTTAAAGGAATAGTTGCCATTTTGGTAAAGAACGCTTATTCCTTTTTTTGCCAAGATTCTGAGAAAAAAATTATACCACTGACATGTGTCAATACGAAGCTGGAGCTAGGAGAGTTAGCTTTTTGTAGCATAATGACTGGAAACAGCAGGAAACTGGCCAGGTATTGTTCCTGTCTTCCTACATATAACCCTCCTCAAACCCCACACATTTAGGTTTTTACACTTTGTTGTATTGATTAAACAAACACGATATCTTTTGTTACCTTTGGACACAGGCAGGCAAATCATGTTTTCACTGTCTGGTTTATTTTCAACAACAGCAAAAATTGGGGAAAATTCAAGTTGTGGGCACGGGCACAGTGGGGAGCACTTTCTGACAGCGTCGTCCAATTAAAAACGGCAAACATACAGTTTGCCGAAGCTACTTACTCATGGCTAAGAAGAAGCCCCTTCTTGAACTCTCTCAGCCAGGCAGTTCGTCTTAACAGAAAAATGCATGCAGGGAATCCCGTAGAGTGAAGTCTTTTCTTCCACGGCCACTGTCTGTGGTCTTGCGCCCATTGTGTGCTGTGATTATCTCATACTGGCCTGCCTGGTGTCTGACCATGGACTCGATAAGTGCCCTGCAGAGAAGAAAAAGGCTTCCCTCCCTTTGTCAGACAGATACAATATAGCCACTTGATGTTGTTTTAAATGTGTGGCAATTCTTTACTATCTTTACTATACTTTACTTTAGTAGCTGAAAACCCTCCCAAAACAACACGTGGCTTTTTTCCCCCTCTTCTTTTTTTATTACTGTGTTCCCTCACAAGGTCAGGGTTTTCTCCTTCTGTGCTCCTTCAGGGTAATGAAACGAAAGCACTGTATTGAAAGGCTTTCCACGCGCAGGATTGAGCAGAATATGAAAAGCCTCATATTGACGTTCAAGGAGATGAAGTCAAAAACTCAATTTTTTTTTCTTCACGGCTGTAATTTAGAGCGATACACGGCTGAATTCCTACACTCAGATGCTTTTTCTTTACGTGCTTTGGCTGATCGGTTTATAGCAAAGAACACACTCTCCTCAGTTGTCTTTCCCTTTTAATCTGTGTATCTGAACGGTGAAAAAAATCAAAGAGGTGACTGTGGATATTGGGTTATTTTTAACCTGTCAGTGCACATACCGTATTCTGCTGGTGAGGGATATTCCACAGAGGGGCTCAGGATAGTAAACGTGGAGTAAAGTCTTAGTTCAGCTGAAGAAAGCGGTTTATGTTCTCCCCCTTTGTAAGGTGAACTGGCGTGATCCGGACTGACCTTTCTGTTCTCATGTCTAGATGTCAGCCTATGGACAACAGGGGCCAGGTGGCTATGGCCAGCAGAGCCAGGGCTACTATGCTCAGCACGGCCCCGCCCCTCACCCTGGCCAGCAGCAGCCTCCGTATGCTGGCCAACCCCAGGGCAGCTCTGGAACGCCCTACCCCCAGCAGGGCCACCCTTCGCAGCCTCCTGGCCAACACGGGCAGCCAGGACCCCCCTACCAACAATCCCAAGGCCCTCACGTTCCAGCTCCAGGTCAGCCTCCCTATACCCAGCCCCCACAGTCTCAACCAGGACAGCCACCCTACGTCCCTCCTCAACAGCAGCAGCAGCCTCAACAGCAGCAGGGACCAGGTCCCCAAAGTCAGCAGGGCCCTCAGGGCCAGCCTGGCTACCCACAACCCCCTGGACCAGGGCAGCCACCACAACAGCAAACCCCGCAGCAGCAGCAGCAGCAGCAGCAGCCGCCGCCACAGCAGCAGCAGCAAGGGCCCCCACAACAACAACAGCAACAACAACAACAACAGCAACAACCAGGAGGTCCAACTTCTCAAGCCCAGCAACCTCCAGGTCATGGCCAGCAGGGTCAACCATCACCTTACTCCCAGACACCCCCCCTGCAGCAACAGCAGCAGCAGCAGCAGCAGCAACAACAACAACAACAACAACAGCAGCAGCAGCAGCAACAACAGCAGCAGCAGCAGCAACAACAACAACAACAGCAGCAACAACAACAACAACAACAGCAACAGCAGCAGCAACAGTCACCATATCAGAGGTTCCCACCTCCTCCACAGGTAATGACAGCACACACACCTCTGTTAGCACACTTTAAATATAATGTGACGTGTCTGGCCCTTTTGTGTCTCCATTACTGTTTCCTGAGCTGATGCATGCTCTTTATGTTTGCTGGACCTCATCAGTGCTGTATAGATGCAGACTATGCCTCCATTACAATGTTAACGCACTGAAAAGTGCTGCTTCACGTAAACAGTCCCAGTCCCTCCTTGTTTCATGCCCTTTTGGTCATAGGTGGTTTTGAAAAAACCTTTGATGTAGGCCATCGAGGGCTAATGTGTTGCTTAATTAAAGTTTAATGAATGACTTAATTAAAGAGGCTCTTGTCTGTTAAATGGGTAGTAAGAACAGTAGGATTTAGAACACACAAGACTACAGCTCCTACATGACATTGGAGCAAAGCGTTGCTTTGTTAGTGGAAAAACACCAAGATGAAGCCACAAGTGTGCTACTCAGGCAAACGGCTGCAAATGAAGCAATGTCATTTCCCATGCCATGTCTCCTATGGTGACACAGTTATGCCATACAGTAAGTATTAAGTTCACAGTTGTTCATGGCACTGCACGCTCCCATTTATTCAGCCCGCTGGAGATGTCATTTTTGTCTACGTGTCAGTGGCTGAACTGCTCTACGTTGCAAAGAGCCAATAAGAAGTAACAAGCTGCTTGATTTGGGGATTCGTTTCTTCTTTTTTTTTTTTGTTGAACCCACTGTATTATCTCCTTCTTGTGCCCATGATCAGGAACTGTCCCAGGATTCCTTTAGCTCCCAGTCCAGTGCTCCTCCTTCCAACCAGCCCATGGCTTCCAACAAGAGCAGTCAAGAAGACAGCATGCAGGCCCGGCCATCCAGTCTGCCGGTGAGCCCTCCGTCTCCTCATTTCACTTGTGACTTGTGACCCTCAGATAATGCCAAAGATCCTACTGAACCATTTACAACCAGAAATCTGACCGTAAATGACACTAATTAGTAATGTTGCACTGCAAGAGTCAGACCCATTTATTTGACAACCAGCATGTGACAGAAGAACTTTACAAAATCCTTCATTGTCATCATTACATCCGCCTTCTCTGGCCTTCCTTAGCACATGGACAGCACTATTGTTTGACTGGAAAAGACCTCATTCAGATGTTTTCTTGATCTGCAACCAGGTTCAATAAAACAGTCGATGTTTCTGTGTATGTAGGCAAACCTCTCATGGATTTTGACTAAACTACCAGTGTGAAAGCAACTTTAGTCATTAGTGACTCACTAGAGTCCACTAGAAAGACCACTAAATACACAGTTGGAGGATGGGAATCTTTGGGAATCTCACTATTCCAGTTCTTCATGTCACAATTGGATTCGAAACAGATTCTTAATTAAACAAATATAAAGGGGAACACTATTTTTAGGATCTTACTCCATTCAAATGTGATTTAAAAACTAACAACATAACTGGCAGTTAAGCTAAATGGTCTTGATGAAGTCACGGTCTGGCTACCAGAAAAAGTGTCTCACAGTATGCAGTTATTTTGGAAGCCTCTTAGAGTCTTCTACCTGTATGAGAATGATGAAATGAAAGGGTTATTTACTGACCAACATCACTGGTTAAACGTTTTTTCTTTATGTTGATTTTTTAATTCCCCCACCCCAAACAGTTCACAACTGCTGTGCTCTCTAAACTATTACACATAGCTGGGTTTAAAAAAAACGATAAACTGTCATTTTCATTTCTTAATCAACATCACATGGCTTTGTTCTGTAATGCAGCAAACAGCCTACAGCAGCAGGAGCAGACACCCCCATAGCCAAGTTTACGTTTTTAACCAAAGCATTCAGAGTGAGGAAAATACATTGAAATGTGGGCTAAATATTAGATCTTTGGGCTACTGAACACTTTAATTCAGCTGCACTGATTTTTTCAGAGCTGTAACTAACATGGGTCAATATTCAGTACTTTGGACTGCTGACACTGGTGGATTCCCAGGTTTGTTTACTGCTTACTGTTGACATGCCTGCTGAATTACCGACAGGAGATACTGAAGCCTGCACAAAATTTTAGCAAAACTATCTGGATAATGACAGTAATGATGGAAATCTGTGGGTGAATGTTAGAGGGAGAAGTACAAGAGTAAAAATGTGGACCCCTTCTCTGCTGCCTGACTTCAACATGCACAACAACAAGCTGATGCCAGGAGTGAGTAAAGCATATTCAAGCAGTGCAGGTTTCTACTGACTTGTTTGAGAAGAAGAAAAAAAATTCTGAGAGGGCAAAAAAGTATTTCTGCCAGGAAAAGGAATTGTTGAAAGTTAAGCAAATCTGGCATCTAATAGTCCTCTGGCTAAGATAAAGGTGAGAGGAACCCCCCCTCCCCATCTTCCTTGTTAAAGAGGTGTCTCGCTGTAACACGTTGCAGTTTCCAGTGGCAGTGTTTATAGGTCAGACTGTGGAGCTAACCTCATTCTGGGCCTCAGGGAAGGAGAGTGAGAAATGAGATCATTAATGAGAGAGAATGAAAGTGAGAGAGAGCGTCGGTGGGGAGGGGAGGGGTGGGAGGTTTGGGGGGAGTGCAAGCAAATAACTTCAAATACTGTGAGTGATTGGTTGGAGTGGGAGATGCTGAGAGGGCGGGAGGGATGAGAGGCACCGCTGTCTATGCCAGTAGGGGATGCCCTCAGGATGTGTTTCCCTCCTTTTTTATTTATTTCTCTTATTTATTTATACATCTCTCTGTGGGCTCGGCCATTGGCCGAGCAGGCCAGGCCAGGCTATTTTTATTTATTTCCCTCTGACTTCTTGGGGATTCCCTATCAGTGCTTTGTGATTGGCTACGGTAGAGGTGAACTGATCCCCCTTTCCCTCCTCCTCTTCTTTTTCTTCCCTCTGCACCCCTGTGGAGTGCACATGACACTGTGCAGATTAGAGCGTGCTGGCTGAGAGTGTAACCCTGACGGCCTGTGTCAAAACAGCTGAATCGACTCCTACAGGTGTTATGAGTAGATATGCACCAGCAGTATGTGTTGTACCTGGAATTGAAGCTGTTTTTGATAACCACACTTCAGCATCCGAATAAGGGAGGCTGTGTCTGACAATTTCTGGAACCTCCTATGATGGACGGCCTTTCACCCACCTGGAACACATCTATAGACACTTCTTTGCTTCCCGACGCAGTCAGACAACATGGTTGTAAGAACCAGATCTTTTCTAGCATAACCTGGCCCCTTGTGTGCCCATAGTGAATCTGGAAAGCTCTCAGTAAACAGAGGTCTTGATTGAGCTTTATAGACAACGTCACAACACCTAGACAGCAGCTTCAAAAATGAGAGGAACGAGGCGTTGGGGTGCAGTGCCTAAATTGGCAAGTCACGCAGGTGTGTCCCGGAGTTGACATGGAATGTTCTATTTGTTGAGATGGAAGCGTGTCTGTTCCATGATGGATGCCAAAGATGCTCTGATTTTATTCCTAGGTATAAATCAATGGAAGTTTTGATCATTTTTGGCAATTTTATTTGGCAAAGTTCTTGTCTGACTTTTTTTCATTTTTAAACAAAATGAACCCTTTGAACTCTGCAATATAAATAATTCCCCAATGACTAAAAGTTGTATCTTCGGCTTATTGTGGTGGTTCTGAGAGTATCTTCAAATGCTTCATGTCCCTAAAATCTGTCCAACCTAAGCTAAAAGGGTACGTAAGTCAATAAACCATAATAATTGAAAGCATTAATTGTGTCATTAATAAATATCGATTACACTATATATAAAATCTCAAAACAGTGCCGCTGTGCGTTGTCACCACATTTTGCACGGCAGGTAACGTAATAACATCAGCTTGAAAGACAGAAGCCTTAGCTTTCAGCTGCAAAAAGAATGAGTGCTCTAGCTATTATGTTTTTTTGTTTTAGATCACTTTAAACAGGATTATGCAAACAATGACCCAGAGGTATATTTTCAGAGGATTTAAACACTAATGCATTTGAGAGGTTTCACTTATTTCGTTAAAATAGAAAGAAGGATTTTGTGGGAAAGAAATTGTCATGTTATAATTCAATGTAGGGTATGAAAAAGGTATCACACTGGTGTTGGTACTGAAACTGATATCGTATTGGTGGTGGTATTGAAAGATTTAAATGATAACCTGCCCTGATTAGCAGTTTATTAGCTCACCAGCAAGCTCACTGTCACATTAGCATCCCAAACATACTTTTTTTGTCTAGCCTATTACTTCATATTCCACTTTTCAATCATTGGTGGATTGATAAACCTAATAGATGCATTTATTCCTGATTGATTCTGAATAGGTGATCAGTAGTCGTATGTATTTGTGCACCTCTATTCTAACTCAACTAACTTGTATCATGTTAAGTAAAGAAGTATGTTTCCAAATTGACAGAATGTTGGGTAAAGATTACAGATCTGCAGGTTTAATTTGATGGGGGAAAAGAATTTATTTTGTATGAACCTGCAGTGATTTGCAAAGACGCATTTGTTTTAATCCGCCCCAGAACGGGTTTGAATGCCAATCCAACAGTGGCTGAGGTGTAAGCGCCGTTTAGCTACTTTAGTAGCTTTCGCACAGAGCCAGCCAGACATCACCTCATCCAGAGCACAGATGGGTCTGTTTGAGCCAGGTGCTAAAAACCCAGCGTCTGTTAGGCTGCCGTTGAGGTGGGAATAAAAGGAGTACAGGAGGCTCAGCGCCTGCTGGAAGGCGCAGGTAGGAAAGCAACAGTCAGCTCGAGTAAAGGGCTGTGGGTAAGAGCAGGAGGAGGGCGGGGAGAAAACAGGCAGCCATAGTGGAACTAACTAAGCAGGTTGAGCTGGTTCCTGGCTTCAGGACGCACACACAGTTTAACTGTTGCGCGTTTACCATACTGACTGTTCCACGGAACTGTTGTCTTCATGGAAATCTATTTACACATTTACAGTGTTGGACTTGGAGTGAGTACAGCACAATAAACAATACAAGTAGGAGTCTTTCTACTACTAATGTTCCTGGGACCTAATAACTATGTAATTTCTAAGAAAGCTAATGCACTAAGAGACAAGGAAGAGAAATAAGTACTTTTTTATACCTTTGTCTATTAAATGTCTCACATTATTGACCTAGTCTTTAATGAATAACCATAGTTGCTGATTAAAGGGGAACTGCAAATTCTACACATGAATGATTTTACTCTCCACGAGGAGCACTGTGCAGCTTGGGAAAACAGTCGTACCATGTCTATTGTGGTTGTGGAGGGAGCGTTCAAAATGTTGGCAAAAGCGAACCTGTAATGATATTATCTGGCTAATCTCAGTTTGGTCTTGACTTGAAATGTAGGATCTCGTGTTAGTGGAGCTTGACTGGTGCTTAGGGTTAAAAGTTAGAATACATTAGCCTCTGCTGCTACAATATTCAACATTCTTTATTTAATCTGTCCCTCACAAGTCACACCTTTTTATGGAAGTAAATATTAAAACCCTAGAGTAACCATTTAATGAGCAAAGTATCTCTTCACCTTCAGTTCTGCTCTGCTTTTTGGGCCACTATCATGTTTTGAAGAAATATATCAGTATTCAAGGGGATTTCATATTAGCAACCCCAATGTAGTATAGCTCAGTCTATACATTGATATAGTGATTCCAGTGTCTTTATTTAAGGAAGAGAATTATAATATCCCTTGTGGTATGAAAGCTAATACAAGAGTTCACCTCCTCCATTGTGGCTCCCGCAGAAGAAAAACAGGCCAGACTCTTTACAGTCACTGTCCGGCTTTCAAACTCTCTGGAAGTGACACTTCCTCTCTGTGTCAACCCATGGGAATAACTACCAGACCACCATCAACTTCCCTTCCTCCCTCCCTCCCTCCCACCTTGCTCCCTCTCTCTGTTTTTTATTTTATTTATATAAATCTCCTCCTTGTCCTCTCCCAGGTCTTTTGTACACCCTTTTCTCAACTGTGGGGCTAATCCCACTCAGAACCGCCCACTGGTTGTGATGCTCCTCTTTTCTGATGTGTCTGAATGTGCTCCAGACTTGAGAGGAAGGTCACATGTTGGTCACACACTCACGCTTGCCTTTGTTTTTTCCTCCTGTTCCTCTTGCCTTTCCAAATAAGAGGCTTCATCTGGAGTGGGTTTTATCTTGAAGGAAGGGCCAAGGGTTTACGAAGTTATTCTACGTTTTTGTGTCAGGGATGTACAGGGCAGACTTTCTATTTAGCCTTACTTGAAATTCGCAACATATAAATGTAGTATGTCTAATTGGAGCTTGTAGTTTTCCAACCTTTACATTCATCACTACATCACTGCCTATTAGGACCCCACCCTTGCATGAATTTCACTTATATCCAGTGCATTTGCGAAGCTCAGGGACCACCCACATCACAACAACAGACCCCCCCCCCCCTCCCCCGAATAACCTTTTAATGTTATGTGCCAAGCCTCCTGATCTGGAAGTGAGGGATCTTCCAGTCTTGGTACTGAGCGCCCGCCCCCCCCGCAATCTCCATTCCCTGCTCAGCCCAGCCCAGCTCTGCTTTCCTCCTGCAGCTAAGCTTGTTTTTGCGACATAGCTCTGGAGCAATCAGCCTGACAAGGCCGGCCCACTTTTTTCCTCTCCTACCCAGCCCAACCCCCTCCGTGCCTTTTTCAATATTACACTCTGTTTTTTTGCTGCATTTCTCTCTTTCTTTCTGTTTTTGTATAAATAAATATATAAATATATATTTTCACTTTCTCTCGTTCCTCTTTCTGTCTAAATTCTTGTTTTCTCTTCCCCTTGCCTGCGCCCTCCTCCTCCTCCTCTTGCCTTCCTCGTTCTCTCTCTTCTCTCAGTAAATCAGCTTTCATAACGCTGTGCAGCGCAGCCTTGTTTTGCGAGGCACTGACGCTGACAGTATTCAGAGTCCAGGGCCAGTTTCCTGTTGCTATTCTGGGGCCCTTGCTTCCTGTGTGTACATGTCTTATTCAGATTCCCGGGTGCCGTTCGCTCGCTCTTACCCCGCCCCCCCTCGGCTTGTCTGTTTCTCTCCCGTGCTCTTTCGGTTGGTCTCACTCCTTTCTTTCTTTCTCCAATGTGATTTTTAATTAACGTACTTGAGAGAAAAAACCAATCTGCTGACAGAGTGTGTTGTTTTGCATTTGCTTCTGTGAATTGTTTCTCAGCCCGCTCAAACCCGAGCCCTATTTTGCTCTTGTGAGCTTGCACACACACTCACAGAGAACACTCTCCCTCTTCCTCTCTCCGCTCACACTCACACACATTCTCTCATGCCCCTCCCCTCTGCCTCCATTTCTGCTGGGCTGAGCTAGTTTTGCAGCACAAAGACTGTGGCTGACTGCAGCACTGTCTGTGCTCTGCTTTCCCCTGCTCTCGCTGGAACAAGCTGCTGCGCCTGGATGGATGAAACTGGCCCCACAATGAAATTAGCTCTCACTCTATGAAATAACCTCTATGTAATTTTTTTCACCACCCCTCTCCCCAGTTAATTCACTGGCGGTGTCAGATGCTTTGGTAGCGCCCTCTAGACGCGCTATGTATGTGTGTGACAGTGGGAGAGGAGGGGCGTTGCTGCCCTGGAGAGCAGGCAGACTGGCTGTAGGGGTCTGGAGGCTCCCCAATCCCCCCCTCAAAATAAGGCCCCTCCAGCTCCAGCCCCCTCGCCCTGCGTATCTCAGCACCCCTCACCTCAGGCTGGGCAGCTGCCTGCCTCACTTGGGCATCTGTGCGCTGCCCTGGGACTCCCTGCAACTATTGTGATCTCTACAAAAGGCCCCCCACGCACACACCATCTCCCCATTATTCACAGCAATCAGACCGCTCCCCCCACCTCACCCTCCTCCCCTTCACCACCTCCCTTCATCTACTCTGTTAGCTCCACACAGACTGCTGCAGTGTGTGTGTGCCCCCTTTTTTTGTTACACAGAGAAGCTCAATTAGGCAAAAGTGAAGCGTTTAAAAAAAAGATCTCCCTACTACTTATTGATTAAGATTCATAGTTGGCCTTTATTTCCTTTTTTGACTGCAAGCCCGTATCACACAGGATTGTTAAAGAACAGTATTGATCAGTGTCAAATGAAGTGCATTTTAGCAGACTCTTTTTCTGAATTATGCTGGTTCATCTTGTACTTTTTTTTTTTTGGTCCATGTTGTTATCCTTCCCACGTGGCTGCTGGTGATAAAGTAGCAGTGTAATGGTGGTCTCTGGGGAGCTGGAGGTAGCTCGTCTGTGTAGGTAGTAGACATTGTGTCTGTGTGTGCTGATGCTCCAGATGACATATCTACCCCCAGCAGGGTGCTCCCAGGCTCTGAGCATCGTGTCACCCTACTGGCGTGCTCCTTCTCCATGCATGTTGTCTGCCTACATCTTGGAGAAATAAAACGACACAGCTCTCACGCTCATTTCATCCGTCGTCGTTTGCGAACCATCTGCTCAGCGGCTCACATCTGTATCATTGTGCAGATTGGGTTAAAGTTGCATGGTGCCCTTTTTGTGGCTCTAACTGTGTGGAGTGTTTCTCATCAGCCTGTGCGGTATGTGAAACCCTGTAATGGCTGCTGCTGCTGCTGTATGAGGCAGGGGCCTGCCTTGCTTCTCCTCCTTTCTCTAGTCCTTCCCTCATAGTGGGATGGGAGTGCCCCCTTATGGTTGAGCTCAGCCCTGCAAACCTGGAACTGGGGCTGGAGCTACCTCTCTCCAAGCCTTCGGTGGACTTCCCAGAAGCTCCACGCCGCTCGGCACGGCCCCTGGATGCAGGTGGGACACTCTGGGCAGGTGGCTGAGGCGTCAGCGGCACCCGCCTGTCCGTCTTCTTGTTCCAACACTTGAACATTTCCTGCTGTCATCACCTGGTGCTGCAGCGTTGAGTCGTCACAGGTGGTTTCAAAGACCAGAAACCTGAATTTAATTTTGTCTGCGTGCCTTCAGTCTATCTGTCATCTGTCTGTAAAATAAAAGTGCTGTGATTGTGGTCTGGAGATAATGTGCTTCTAGGGCTCATTTAAGTCAAGTCAGCACGTTCAGAGGCTGAGCTGGGAGAAAGAGAAGAGAAACCCCTTTAGGAAATATGCTACGAATATTTCACTTGATCTCACACTTAAAAGGGAAGAGACAGCTTTTCCCATGAACCCGTTTGGATATCATAAGCCCACTTTGCCCTGAATGAGGGGTAGGCACTGGAGTGTTCTCACTGATGAGGTTGTCGTCCGCTCATAAACACAAACGTCAGGGACTCAGGAAAGACAGCAGAGAAGTTCAAGGTTTTTGCTGTTCTGCGTTTGTCCACTTTGTGTGTGTGTGTGTGTGTGTGTGTCTCTCTCTCTCCCAGGCCTACTCAGTGCAAAAGGCCCGGAGGCTGAGTGTGTAATTAAAGCGGTGGTGGAGGGGGGTGGAGGCAGCGCGGCTGTGGTGCGTCTGCGTTTCCTGTAACAATGACGGGCTGCTTCTTTTGTAGTAGCTGACTGCACTGTGACCCTGCCAGGCACGCAGGGGGGGGGGAGAGAGAAGCAGGGGGCTGGCAGCAACAGGGGGGAGGGACTGTATCAGCTCTAATGTGTCAACCACGTGGATCACCGTAACCATGGCAGCCCCTGAGATGCAGCCATCCCCCCTGCTCTTCCATCTCCCTCCCCGTCTAACTCTCTTCCTCAGCTATCCTCGCCACAGAGGATGTGTGAGCATGTGTGTGCAAGCAAGTCTGAAATGAGTGAGATCCCCCCCCCCCCCTGTATATTGTGTTTAGCATCTGGAGGCCTGAGAACAAGGAAGCCTGCCAACCAGGCGACTGGCGAAAGCCTGAAGTCTGAGAATGACAGAGAAGAGTGGGTCAGGAACATTGTGTGACTGAGGGATGAACTCTGCCCCCCCCCCCCCCACACACACACACACAAACACAATCCCCTCTCCCCCTCCTTGCCACCAACACCACCACCAGATCTTGTTACACTACTGGCCAGGGTGACACAATCCAGATCCGTTTCATTATCGCAGCACTGCTAACGCTGCTACCCCTCTTCTCCCACTCTCTGTTTCTCACAACCTACAAAAAAAAAAGAAAGAAATAGGCTGGCCTGGCAGACTAATGGCTCTGGTCAGGCTTGATTGATTCAGTGAAGTAATCTGCAAATGGAATACATTAGGACGATGGAGGGGAGAGCAGAGCAGATGACTCAGAGAGCACAGGCACACTCAGAAGAGCAGTGGAGACTATGGGAATAATGGGAATAGTAAAGACTTTCTGCCATTTCCCACAAAATCTAGATTTTATTTTAAAAGGATTTTATTATTGAATTTTCAACACTACACTTAATATAAATCAGTCTTTTTGCCTTTCTCCAGCCCTCACACGTTCTGAACACTGTTGTGCAGTTCTCAGCTCTGAAGTTCCATGTTAGGCAGTGCTGGGAAAAAGCACAAAATGGCTGCCATAGAAAGGAGCTTGGTGCTCCACAGAAAGAGCTGCTGCTTCTCTCACTCCCTCCAAAAATCCAGCTCACACATCGTCCCCTCTTCCTGCATGTCAAAAAAAGTGTTGTCTTGTATATTTTCACGTTATTTGCTGTTAATAATTGTCATGGTTAATACTGCTGTAACCTTCCTCTGAGCTCAT